>AWUE01014793.1:0-153198 GCA_001974825.2 Corchorus olitorius | reverse complement strand
AATAATTAACGTATAACATTAAATGTAAAGGGAATTTACTCCACTATATAAAGGGAGTCCCCTAGGCTATTTTACACACACTTCAGATTTCTGTATTCTCTTCTCTCTGGAATAATAGAAATTCTCTCTCTTTCTCTTTATTGTTCTTGGTGTTCTTCATTAGTTTTATAACACGTTATCAGCACGAGAGCTCTAGCTGTTTTGATCTTCTGTTCAGGTTAGATCTTTTATTTTTAAAATTTTAAATTTTTATTCTGTTTAAATTATCTTCTACTTCTACTCCTTCTTTATTTTTATTTTTAAAATTTAATTGACACCAGAAGTTGTCATATTAAATTATCTTGACACCAGAAGTTGTCATGAAAATTATTGACACCAGAAGTTGTCATATCAAATTATTATCTTGACACCAGAAGTTGTCATGCTGAGGAAATTATTGACACCAGAAGTTGTCATCCCAAGATTGGAATTATTTTAAATTGCCATTTTTATTATTGTCGACACCAGAAGTTGTCACATAGTATTTTTGACACTTAAAGTTGTCATTGTGCTTTAATTACATGTCTAGGCAAATTCTGTCTAAGGAGTTGGATTTTAAGTGAGACCGTTTGTGACTCCTCCATCTTTCCTGGGAATTTACCTGGTGTGATTTTAGTACAACCTCTAATACTAATCTTTGAATTATTTCATATAGGAATATGGCAAATATCGAGAAGCCCAAATTCCAAATCTTGGATGTTACTGGAAGTAACTACATGTCCTGGTGCCTCGACATCGAATTGCACCTTCAAGGACAAGGTCTGGCTGAGACTATTATTGAAAATGGAAAAGCTGATGACAAAGAAAAGGCGAATGCCTTAATATTCATTCGTCGGCATCTCAGTGATAGTTTGAAGACTCAATATTTATCTGTTCGTGATCCTTCCACCTTGTGGACGAGGTTGAGAGATAGGTATGATCATACCAAGACTGTTATCCTCCCTCGAGCTCAATATGATTGATAGAATCTAAGGTTGCAAGACTTCAAGTCTGTCTCCGAGTATAACTCGGCTCTTTTTGACATTGTCTCAAGGCTTGAACTCTGTGGTGTTAAACTCACCGAGAATGATCTCCTGGAGAAGACGCTCTCTACATTCCATGCTTCTAATATTGTTCTGCAACAACAATATCGACAACGTCAATTCAAGACGTACTCAGAATTGATTGCTGTCCTGTTGACAGCTGAGCAAACAAATGAGTTGCTACTCAAAAACCATGAGCTAAGGCCTGCTGGTTCTAAGGCACTTCCTGAAGCAAATGCTAGTGTGAATAAGAACCGTCCTAGAGGCCGTGAGCATAGGCGTGGGAATTATCCCTAAAAGGGTGGTGGGAAACCCACCCACAAGACCCCCCCAAAATAAGTCCAAAGGGAGGCAGCCTATGAAGAAGCATGGTAATAGTAACCACAATCGCAAAAATGATGGCTCTTGCAACCGCTGTGGGATGATTGGACACTGGGGACGTGCCTGTCGTACAGCAAGACACTTGGTTGATTTATATAAGGCATCCCAACAGGGACAAGGCAAACGTCTTGAGACCCATGCCATTGAGAATGACAAAACTTTGACTGATGTTGAAGTCAATGCTACTTTGACCAGTGAAAAGTCTGCTGATGTCTTCAAAGCAAAACGTTATGAAGTTTTTGATTTCCTTGGGGATCATGACAAGTCATCAGAATAGTGGAAAACAGCCCAGACTTAGAAATTTTATATTTCCTTTATGCTTTTATATGTATTCACCCTTAGGTGACTATGTTCCTAAGGAAGATTTGAATATGATTATCAATAAAGTTATGAATTTTTATTGAGTAAATTTTTGATCATATTACTAATTTATTTCCTTTTTGCCATTTGACACCTGAAGTTGTCAAATATAAGTGCAAATGAGAATTATTGAGAAAAAGGAACATGTATGTTTGCTTGATAGTGCTACAACACATACTATTTTACATAGCAAAGACTTTTTCTCAAGCGTGACATTGTGCAAGGCAAATGTCAATACCATATCTGGTCCTGCTAATATTATAGATGGCTACGGGAATGCCACAATTATTTTGCCAAATGGCACTGTTTTGCATCTAGAAGATGCATTATTAAGTGGTAGATCAAGAAGAAATCTACTTAGCTATAAGGATGTACGCCGTAATGGGTACCATCTTGAAACAGCTACTGAACTGAATAAAGATTATCTCTGCATTACATCTCATAAGATGGGCCAAAAGACCATCCATGAAAAGCTGGAAGCTTCTAAAATGGGATTGTACCTATTCAGTATACGAGCTATAGAATCATATGCAACAATACCCTGGAAATTAGTGAACCCTGATGTGTTCGGACTTTGGCATGATCGCCTTGGTCATCCAGGTGCTACAATGATACGTAGGATCATCAAGAATACTAGAGGGCATCCTTTAAAGGACTCAAAAGTCTTGTTATCCAAGGATTATATTTGTGAATCTTGTTCACAAGGAAAGCTCGTTATTAAACCTTCTATTACAAAGGTTGATTTTGAATCCCCATCATTCTTGCAGAGAATTCAAGGAGATATTTGTGGGCCAATACAGCCTGCAACTGGACCATTTCGATATTTTATGGTATTAGTGGATGCATCATGTAGATGGTCCCATGTTTGTCTATTACCTACGCGCAACGTCGCATTTGCACGTTTACTTGCGCAGATCATTAAGCTTCGGGCACATTTCCCTGATTATCAAATCAAGAGCATAAGGATGGATAATGCGGGCGAGTTCACATCAAAAAGCTTCGATGAATATTTTGCTTCTCTTGGAATCGAAGTTGAACACCCTGTCGCTCATGTTCATACACAAAATGGATTAGCGGAATCCTTGATAAAACACATCCAAATAATTGCTAGGACTTTGTTGATGAGAACAAAGCTCCCTTCCTCAGCATGGGGTCATGCTGTTTTGCATGCTGCGGCACTAATTAGATTGCGCCCCACTACTTCTCATCAATATTCCCCCCTTCAATTAGTCTTGGGCCATGAGCCAGATATTTCACATCTTCGCACCTTTGGTTGCGCGGTGCAGGTGCCTGTAGCACCACCGCAAAGGACTAAAATGGGTCCCCAACGCCGTTTAGGCATTTACGTTGGGTTTGATTCACCGTCTATAATTAGGTTCCTTGAACCGTTGACGTGTGATGTTTTTACCACTAGATTTGCGGATTGTCACTTTGATGAGACTGTGTTCCCATCACTTGGGACACCAACGGCTTCCACAGATGGAAAGCACAAAAAGGTTGAAATTTTCTCATGGAACGAGAAAAATTTGTCTCATCTAGACCCAAGAACACCTGAATGTGAAAATGAGGTGCGACGCTTGATCCATTTACAAGAAATTGCAAACAAAATGCCTGATGCATTTAATGAGACTGCTAGAGTTACAAAGTCTCATATTCCAGCTGCAAATGTTCCAGCTAGGATAGATGTTCCTATAGAACCTGAAATGGATCAAAGTGGCCCACGCCTCAAGCGTGGTAGACCAATGGGATCAAAGGACACTGTTCCTCGAAAAAGAAGGGGGAGAAATCCTGAATCAGCTCCAGATGAGCTTAATGATCTTTCTCGAGGAAAAGAAATTGCCCATGAAGTGGCTCAAAATCCTGTTGAAAGAGAGCATATTGCCCCTGAAGAGGCACAAACCCATGAAAAGATCAATGATCCCAGGAATACAGAAATACCCATGAACTATTGTAATGAAATATGGGATCGGAATGAGATAATCATCAATGAAGCATTTGCTCTCTCAGTTGCTCATGAAATTATGAATGATGATTATGAACCTCGGTCAATTACCGAATGTCGTCAAAGGCAAGATTGGCCTAAATGGGAGGAAGCAATCCAGGCTGAATTGACTTCCCTTGCCAAACGTGAAGTTTTTGGACCCATTACTAAAACCCCTGACAATGTAAAGCCCGTTGGATTCAAATGGGTCTTTGTCCGAAAACGAAATGAGAAAAACGAAGTCGTGAGGTATAAAGCCCGGCTCGTAGCCCAAGGATTCTCTCAGAGACCTGGGATAGATTACGATGAAACGTATTCACCTGTGATGGATACAATTACTTTTCGTTTTCTCATAAGTTGGGTAGTTAAAGATAAATTAGAAATGCGTCTTATGGACATAGTGACGGCATACTTATACGGTTCATTAGATTCCGATATCTATATGAAAATTCCTGAGGGATTCAAAATGGTTGAAGCATACACTCCCCGCAACTTATTCTCAATAAAGTTGCAAAGATCTTTATATGGGTTAAAGCAATCCGGCCGCATGTGGTATCAACGCTTAAGCGAATACCTAACTAAGGAAGGGTACATGAATGATCCCATTTGCCCATGCGTGTTCATTAAGAAATCTGAAACCGGATTTGCTATAATAGCAGTTTATGTCGACGATATGAACATAATTGGAACTCCTGAAGAGTTATCAAAAGCTGCTGAATATTTGAAAAAGGAGTTTGAGGTTAAGGATTTGGGTAAAACCAAATTATGCCTTGGTCTAGAGCTTGAGCACAAAGAACATGGTATACTTGTCCATCAGTCAGCGTATACTGAAAAGTTACTTAAACGCTTTAACATGGACAAGGCTCATCCTTTGAGCACCCCTATGGTTGTAAGGTCTCTTGATCCCCAAAAGGACCAGTTTCGTCCTAAACAACATGATGAGGATATACTTGGTCCTGAAGTACCATACCTCAATGCTATCGGGGGACTTATGTACTTGGCACAGTGCACGAGACCGGATATCGCTTTTGCGGTAAATTTGTTGGCACGTTTTAGTTCTGAGCCAACACGGAGACATTGGAATGGAATTAAACATATTTTTCGTTATCTCCGCGGAACCATAGATTTGGGGTTATATTATTCCAAGAAAGCTACTAACTCTGGTTTAGTAGGATATGCTGATGCTGGATATCAATCCGATCCGCATAAGGCTCGCTCCCAAACCGGTTACTTGTTTTGCTATAATGGCACAGCCATTTCTTGGCGTTCTACTAAGCAAACCCTAGTAGCTACTTCTTCCAACCACTCTGAAATTATTTCCCTCTATGAGGCTGGAAGAGAGTGTGTTTGGTTAAGATCCATTATAGCCCATATCCAAAACACATGTGGAATGAAACCGGTTGAAAACTCTCCCACTATTATCTATGAAGATAATGCTGCTTGTGTTGCACAAGTTAGGGGATGATATATTAAAGGTGATAGGACCAAGCACATCTCGCCAAAATTTTTCTACGCTCATGAACTCCAAGAAAGTCGACAAGTTGATGTCAAACAGATTCGCTCCACTGAAAATCTTGCAGATTTATTTACCAAATCTTTGCCGACATCAACATTTGAGAAACTTGTTTATGGCATTGGTATGCGGCGAGTTAACAAGATGCAAGATTGATTTCCCAGAAGTGGAAATGATTAGATGCCCCAGAAGTACCAGTTTGTTTTAATTCAGGGGGGAGCGATTAGAGTGCGTTGTACTCTTTTTCCCTTATGTTTGGTTTTTATCCCACTGGGTTTTTACTGACTTAAGGTTTTTAATGAGGCAAGCAATAGCACATTAAATTAGTGTTGTCCTTAAGACAACATTAGAGGGACTAGGTTGTACTCTTTTTCCCTTCAGTCCGGTTTTTGTCCCACTGGGTTTTTCCGGCTCAAGGTTTTTAACGAGGCAACCATAATACGTCTAAGATGGCCATCACAATGATGTTCAGTCCAAGGGGGAGTGTTATGGATAAATGGACTTTCACATCATTTATCTGGCAATATATTATCAAGTGATAAATGGAGAGAATTATCAGAGATAAAAGAGAAGATTATCAGCAACATTTATCCAGGAGATAATTAGTGATATTATTTAATTATGTTGATTTATCTTGTATCTATGAGTTATCTCCAGCTATGAGGTTCAGCTATAAATAGACTACCTCAGTTCATTTGTAAACATCCCATTCTACATTCTCAATTCTGAGTAATAAGAATTCTCTCTTTCTCTCCATCTGTTCTTACTTTGTTCTTATTGTTCTTTAGTTATTTCATAACAATAAGAGCATTATTAATTTTTGAAAAAAAAAAGAGCATTATTAATTTTTGAAAAAAAAAAGAGCATTAGTGGGTGCAAGATTATGATCCATGAAATGATGAAATATGCTAATTTAAATTATTCCAACTTTGAGATCATGTAAAGAAGAAAAATGTTGAACCTTAATTACTAATTTGTTATAAATAAAACCTTAATTAACATCTCATTAGCATTAAAAAGTTAGGTGTAAATTCGCTTTAAAGCACTAAATTTGGTATACTTAATTTGGTAGTATATGTTAATGCAAGCATTTATATATATCTTATATGATCTATCTATATGATATGATGCCGAACCTTACTTTATCTTATTTGTTTGGAGTAACTAATCAAACAAACACTAATTCTATCAATTTATCAGGAATTAGTGGGATCTAATTAGCTCCATTGATAGATTATATTAGTGATCAACAATAAGTATCATTTTCATTAGTAATTTAAAATTACTGAATGAGCGAGCTAGAGCCAACAAGATCAAAGGCAAAATTTTAATTGAACCAAAAATAGTCGGAATCCGTGAACCAAAGGTCCAAGAATGTCCTCTCCCTTGTCATATTAATACATTTATTTATACTTGCAAACTAATTGTCTCCTTTCACAAACATCAAATCATGGGGTTTAGTCCCCACCTATAGTTAGTGCTACTACTAAATATTTATATTTCTACTCGTGGCATGGCGTGGCTATCGATCGATGGTGCCATTTTCCCAAAATTATTAATAATTAACGTTTGGGTTGTAGCAATTTCTCTATGCAAGGAAATTAGTCAAAAAATGAACCAAAAATAGCCTTGTTGATCAATTGCCGCTTCTCTTGGTTGTCGGTGATTGTAATTGTTTCCAATTTTATTTCAATCAAATCTCGAGAATAATGCAATGTTGTACCCATAAAAGTTATTGTAAAGCAACTAATAGGGTACGTAGAGTTAATTAGAAAAGTTTATAGATAGATTGCTAAAAATAATTTTACTACTATTATTAAGATTATTATAGGGTTACATAATTTCATATTCTCTCCATCATTTTGCGTAGCCAATGCATATATGATAAGACCTCAAAAATAAAATGGTACTAGCTAGTTAAATAAATTAAAAGGTTCATTGGTTTGTTTTTTTTTTTTGGTGAAATTTTTTAGTGTTTTTGGTACATATTGTTTTTAGTATATTTTAGTTTACTATGAAGAATTTCTTTTAGCAGTTATTTAAGGTTTAAAAATTAGGCTCGATATTGTCATCATGACTTAAGTAAAAGATAGTACGTGTTAAAAGAAAGAAAAAGTATGATTAAACTCGGAATGTTGGTTAAACAAAACGATTGTAGTGGCAATTTGGAAATTTTCAAGGGACCAGAACTCTTGACGTGTTAGGCAGGTAAGGCATCACACATGAAATAAAGCTACGTGGCGAGCATAGTGTGGGAAGAAGTGGAGGGAATCTAATCTAATAATCAATCAGAGTGGTTGTTGATTATACGTGGCAGCTGATCCTTGCACGTTTCAATTTCAATTCTCAATAAATAAACACGATTAAGCCTTTAAGACCAAAGTGGGACCAGTGTCTTCTCACGCTTCCATTCCGTCTCTTTTTAGTAATTTCAATCAAATTTCAAAGGAAACGACTCCCCCATCAACAAAAGATCACAGAGGCACATGCATCACAAGCATTACAAAGACCTCTAACTAATCCTAAACAGTACGGACTTCTTTTTCGGGTCGTTGAAATTGGAAATTAATTTATCCAAGCATTCTTAATTAAAGTATTTAGATAGCATTAAATAGGCTCAGAGAAAGATCTACTTGTGATATTAAGAGAAAACCAGAATAATACAAAAATAATGATAAAGAAACTGAATTGCTAAATACCGTCCCTTTTTATTAGTCATCGTTCCCCTTTTGGACTATTTTGTCATTTACTTTATTTTCCATCAAACTTCAAACTTTTCAATTCTCACAAATTCTCTCAACCTTCAAACTTTCAAAACTTAATCATTCAAAATCATTCAAGTAAAACAACATCAAAACTCATGCACAAAGATTTTTTCGGATTGAAAGTATGTTTTTTAAAAAAAAAAAAGAAAAAAATTTTCTATTTATCATTAATCAAAGATTAAAATCCTCTTGCTAATATTGACATATTCATACCCATTTAAGCTAAATGAATTGTCCAACCAATACTTATTAAAAGATAAAAAGAAATTAAAAAAAATCTAAAAAGATAAAAACAAAAAACAAAAAACAAAAAAAAAACGCAGAAAACAAAAAGAACCCAGAAATAGAGGCGGGTCGCGCGCGGATCGCGACCCGCCACGGTCTGGGTCACGTCGCGACCCGGGTCCATGGCCAGGTCGTGACGCGGGTCACGACCCGCCTCTATTTCTGTTTTTTTTCCTGCGTTTTTTTTAAATCTTTTTAGATTTTTTTAATTTCTTTTTATCTTTTAATAAGTATTGGTTGGACAATTCATTTAGCTTAAGTGGGTATGAATATGTCAATATTAGCAAGAGGATTTTAATCTTTGATTAATGATAAATAGAAAAAAAAATTTCTTTTTTTTTTAAACATACTTTCAATCCGAAAAAATCTTTGTGCATGAGTTTTGATGTTGTTTTACTTGAACGATTTTAAATGATTGAGTTTTGAAAGTTTGAAGGTTAAGAAAATTTGAGAGAATTGAAAATTTTGAAGTTTGAAGAAAATAAAGTAAAGGGCAAAATAGTCCAAGGGGGGTCGGTGGCTAGTAAAAGGGGGCGGTATTTAGTAATACCCTAAAGAAAAGAGAACAACAAAAAACTATCTCCTCGACACCTTAAAGAGAATCATATTGAAGAATGATTCTTAAAAATGCTAAGAAGGCTAATTACTAAAAACAAATAAAAAAAAAAGCCAGCAGACCAAACTTGTTCACCACCTCACGAGAAAGCTCAAGTAGTGCAGGTAAGTCATCCAGCTAAAGGGAATGGGGACGAAAATCCCAACCCGAATGGCACATTCTCTTGTTCTCAATCGCTAAAATAGCTTCTTTTAAAACTAACTGAGACTCCAAACTATGATGTACCACGGAAAAGATACTAAAAACCCTCACATAAAGCAAGAACAACTTCACTACGATCAGTCTCAATAAAATGGTTGCCTTGTAGAGCTCAGTTGAATCTGATTCAAAGATACACAAAACCGGTCCCTTATCATTTTTTAACCTAAGACCAATTGCAGCTTTTCCATCTTCCATGTTAAAAGTACTTTTTGTATTCACTATCGCCCAACCTGAAGGTGGGGGAGCCCATTTTTGCAAACCATCAGTCTTATTACCAGGGAATTTCACCTTGTTGTGTTCATCAAAAAGTCTGCAATAATCATTCATATCAGCTTGGAGCATCCATGTCAAGCTTAGGGGATTCAATTTAGTATCTTTGAGGGCAAATTCACATCTGCTAATCCATATGAGCCAAACAAGGAAAGTAATCATGGTTGAACATTTATCATTCTTTTCACCCAGCATTTGGAGAAGCCACTCATCAATGGTCTTCCTTCTAACCCTATTCAGATTATCAATCCACCAGAGTACCAATCCCCCACTAAGGCTTACAGATTCCACAACTAAACCAATACCGAAAACCAATCTTATTCTAACAATTCCTATTTTTCTTTTTTGTTTTTTGAATCTAAGAGAAAACACAAAACATGGCCGTATTTAATCCTAAAATCTCTAAGTGCTCTTGATGTCAAGGCCGACCCAAAACCTTGACAACCCCAACTAAGGGCAATCATGGACATTGGGTGGCTGTTGCAAAACAGCCACCAGAACCCTTAAAAAAACTAGTAGAAACAATTAAGAACACCCCAATCAGTAGCCACTCTTTCAGATTAAAGCAAGATCTAAACACAACTCATGAATTCTCAATCACAGCTTCATAAAGCAATTTAGCAGAATGGGTAATTGAATGCAGGTTTTGATCAATCTCACCTATTATCGGAGCCTCCGCCTCCGGCCACATGTTCCTCAGAAACATCATAGCCATTCCTCTATTGATCTATCTATCTATAATAAGGCCTCTGACAGCCTTCCATCCATATTCCGATCGTTTTCCCTCTTTTTTAATTGCCAGATCTACAGTAAATTCCTCCATGGTTGCAGAGCAAACGAAGCCCGGGGACCCAAAAATTCTACCACGACCGAAAAAAGGAGAAGAAAATAAAGAAACAAAACAAAAGAAAGATGGGAGAAGGAGGTGAGGAGGGAAAAGAGGAGATGGGGAAAAAATGAAAGAAGAAAGAGAAAAAAAAACCCTAGCCAAGAAGGGGAGAAACTCTCAAATAGAGAGAGAGACTCACGTTTTAGAGAGAGAAAGTATAGCCCTGTTGATAGCAACAATAATCATGCTTGATAGAGAAGTTAATTGTGTCAAACGCAAATAAAACACACTAACATAAATAATTACAAAATTGTGGAGTCAGAATACTGAAGATGAACAATAATTTTTGCTAGAAGGAGATGAACAAATTTAATGAATTATTACTACTCCCTTAGTATACTATATTCCTATTATATGCAGAAGAAATTTAAAATTAAATGCCATTAATTATTTACTTATCAAAAATCATAATGATTATTTTTGGTGAAAAAAGATCACAATGATTAACCCTATTTACTCAGCTTCCAATTGGTGCAATATTCTTCTCTCTATTGTGTATTTCATCTAATAAAGTCTGAAGATATGAATAGTATAGTTCATAAATTAGCTTGACAAAAAATACATAAAAGAAGAAAGGAAGAGAAATGTTTCCCACAAAGAAAAAGTTTTGACAATCTAAAGGAAAAGATGTACTGAGAAATATATTGAATAGTACGTAGTTCACAAATATAGTTGCTCGAATAGTTTGCATTCATGATTTGTCAATTGAGAAAAATATGTGTATTAGTACTAATTAGTAATTAATCACATTATAATAATATCTACTATCTAGCATTGCACTATGAGTAGTTGACTCGATTGATGCATATGCGCTTCATTTTTTTCTGTTGGCCAACAAAGAGATTTCATTAATAATATATCAGTACAAAAGAGGATGACAATAACAAAAAGTCCACCTGTATTAGTAGTGAGAACAAAACAGATTGTCTCCTGAATACAGGTGGTAAAAAACAGCTAAGGGGGACATGGTAAGCCGTCCTTGTTCAAAACAAACACAAATGAAGATGGAGGTCTATTGACCAGCTCTGATAGGTCCATTCCCATATTGCACTACTTGGTAACCAATCAGCAGCGCCATTCGCATCCCACTTCACATGTGAGACTCTAATCTCAGTAAATTTCTTCATATCCTCTTTGATGTCATCAATAACAGCTGTAGTCTTCCATGCAAAAATGCCTGATCTTTTAGTGATGTCTTGTACTACTGAAGCAGAATCCGACTCCACAACAATTCTCTGTAAATTTCTCTTGCTCGCAAGGGCCAGGCCTTCTTTGACAGCAAGTGCTTCAGTTACTGTCACATCATCTGTTTGGACTCTTTTGCCTAGACCATCAACTAGTTAGCCATTATGATCCCTGATGACTACCCCAATTGCTGCTTCCCTAGTCCTATTGTCAAAGCTCCCATCACAGTTAACTTTAAACCAATTAAAGGTAGGGGGAATCCATTTACCACTATTTAAAGAGTCATCTCTCTGTTCAAATCAATGTTTACATCATTCTTAACCTTCCTAAACTGTACAAGGTCTCGAATGGCAGCATTGATCCTATGCACAACAACTAATACCTCAATTTCTTTCCTACAAAAAAGCTTTTCACATCTGGTTCTCCAAATATACCAACAAATATAAGCAACTTTTACATTTAACTCCATTTGATCCTGAGCTTGATCAAAGACCTGTAAAAGCCATTCATCAAACCTGGTGACATTGTTCCTATCTATTCTCAAACCTGCACATAAACTAAACCATATGCCTCTCGTCCATGGACACAATAGGCAAAAGTGCTCAATAGTTTCTTCTTCCCCTTCGCAGATGCTGCATAAAGGGGATTGTAGAACTCTCCTCTTCCAAAGGTTACATTAGTGGCCACTACTCCTGTTGTTAGTCTCCAAAGGAAATTCTTTATTTTGTTGGGAGCGTCAAGCTGCTAAATTTCCTTCCAAATTTCGGGATTAATAGCGTGAGAAGAAGAGGGTCCCATGATCTGTTCCCTATCTTTCTTCTCTTTCAAAAGTTTATACCCAGTTATAGCAGTGTACTCACCAAATTTTTCAAAAGGCCAAATGAGTCTGTCTTTACCATCGACGTTGCAGATCGGAATCTTCTAAATTGCATTGATAGATTCTGCAGAAATCCACCGCTCCATTTCCTCCCTTTTCCATCTTCCATTTTCTCTATCAATCCACTCAGACACTTTCTCGGGAAAATGGTAGTCCACGGCAAACTCAGGAATGGGCTTCCCTTCATTGAAATTTGGGATCCAATTGTCATCCCAAATTTTGATATTTTCCCCTGTTCTGACTTGCCACAAAGAGTTTTCCTTGATGATCTGTTGGCCTTCAAGAAGACCACTCCACCCCCATGATGCCATTCCACCTTTGGTAGCTTCAAGAGCACTTTTATGAGGAAAATAAAGCCCCTTCATAACTCTTGCCCAGAGATGGTGTGGATTCTGAACCAGTCTCCAGTACTGTTTAGCCAGCACTGATTTGTTAAACAAATGTAGATCCTTGAAACCGAGTCCTCCAACCTCCTTTACTTTTGTTAAGTTGTCCAATTTCGTCCAATGGGTCTTCTCTTCATTGTCCTTTTGACCCCACAAGAATTTTGCAATAGTTGCGTTGATTTTGTTGCATAGGCTTTTAGGAATGCAGTAGCATGCCATAGTGTAAGTTGGCATAGCAAGAGCCACTGCTTTGACTAGAACTTCACGCCCCTCATAAGACAAAAGTTTGGCCATCCAGCCCTGCAAATTTTGGATAACGCGATCTCTAACAAATGCCATTGTTGTTTTCTTTGTTTTGCCCCAAAATTTGGCATTCCAAGGTAGGTACCTGGGTTTTGAGCTTGAGAAATGCCGAGGCATGAAAAGATCTTGTTCCTCAGATCCTCTCCAACATTGCTGCAGAAAACAATGCTTGACTTATCTGCATTCATAAGTTGACCTGATGCTTGACAGAAATCCTGTATCAAATCAATCATATGTCTGCAATTTCCAGTGTTAGCTTGCCTGAAAAACAAAGAATCATCCGCGAAGAAAAGATGAGAGACAATAGGACAAGATCTAGACAATTTAATACCAGAAATAGACCCACAAGACACTGCCCTATTGACCATTCTAGACAGAACATCCATGACAAACAAAAAAAGGTAAGGGGAGAGAGGGACACCTTGCCTCAAGCCTCTAGAAGGGGAAATGTTACTTGAAGGCCTCCCGTTAATTATCAGAGTGTATGACACAATGGACACACACTCCATAACCCACCCGACCCATTGGTGATCAAAACCAAGTTTAAGGAGAACCTTTTCTAGGAAATCCCATTCAACTCTATCATACGCCTTGTTCATGTCTACTTTGAGAGCTATGTCACCATTTTTTCCTTTCTTTTTCAGCCTCATCTGATGAAAAATCTCCTAGACAACGATGTTGTCATGGATTTGTCTTCCACCAACAAAGGCACTTTGGTTCTCGGTGATGAGATCTTCAAGGAAAGGCCTTAAACGGTTCACCAGGACTTTTGCAATCACTTTGTAACTATAATTGCAGAGGCTGATTGGTTTAAAGTGTGCCACTTTTTTAGGAGCTTTTCATTTCGGAATCAGAACAATCTCGGTTCGATTAAGCTCTTTCAACATCCTCCCACTTTGGAAGAAACTTCTAACCATTCTACATAAGTCAGCCCCTAGTATACTCCAATAGTTTTGGAAAAAGTAGCCCTTGAATCCGTCAAGCCCTGGAGATTTGAACATACCCAATTGGAACATTGCTTCTTTGATTTCATCTTCCCTAACCTCCTCTAGTAAGCAGCTGTTCATTTCCCCAGTGACAATATGGGGAATAAAATCCAGGACTTGTCCCCAGTCTCTACTACCTAAAGTTTGGAAGAGGTCTTTATAGAAAGAAACAAATTCTTCCACAATCTCATTTTCCTCTTCAATCCACAAATCATTGTTGTTCTTCAATCGAAGGACTTTGTTGAACTGCCTCCTCTGCCTAGTGGTTTGGTGGAAAAACTTTGAATTTGATTTCCATAAGTCAACCAATTCACTATAGATCTCTGAAACCAGAAGATTTCCTTTTTGTGCCATAGTTCCTTGAGCTCGGATTCTGCCATTTTCAGCTCATCTAGGGGATTTTCCATATTGGTTTATCTTTTAATGTCCCATATTTTCTTCAAAAGCCTCTCAATCTCCACCCTACTGTTGGGAGCAGCATTTCTACTCCACTTCCTTAGTTCTTCTCTGCAATTTCTCAATTTTTTAACAAATTTGAAGGCATTTGATCCCTGTACATGGATGCTCCAGCTTTCCTTGATCATTTGTTCACACTCGTGCAATTCAGCCCAAACCAGTTCAAATCTAAATTTTTGAGGGGTTTTTCTATCAGAAAAGTTGTTGTCCAGGAGGATTGGGGAGTGATCGGATCCTATGGCAGGTAAGTTGAAGAGCTGTGTCTTAAGGAACTTCTCCTTGCATTCATCATTTACAAGGGCTCTATCAAGTCTTTCTCGGATAACTACTCCCTCTTTGATGCTGAACTATGTAAACAGCTGACCTTTGAAAGGAAGATCATTGAGCTCACACCAATTGATGAGGTCCAGAAAACTTAAAATATTCCTCCGGTCTTTAATTCTCCCCCCCATCTTTTTCTTCATTCCTCTTGATTTCGTTAAAATCACCAATACAGAGCCACGGGGAATTGACAGTGCCTGATTTTCTTTTTAAAACCTCCCAAACTTTCTGCTTTTCTTCAAAATTTGGAGCACCATAGATCCAACACACTCTAGTAGTTTCCCCATTGCTTTCTTAAAAAACACTGGTATCGATAATATTTTTGGAGCTCTCCCAGACTCTGATCGTAAAGTTGTCATTCCACCAAAGCCCCAACCCACCACTCAGTCCAACTGGGTCAACATAAAAGCTAAACTTATAACATGTCTGCTTTCTAACTTTCTCAAACCTTTCCTGATTGTTTTTAGTTTCCATAAGAAAAAATATATCAGGAGAATTTTTTTCTTAAGCTCCATGAGAGATTGGACTGTCAAGGGGGAGCCGATTCCTTGACAGTTCCAAAAGATGCACCTCATAAGTCTTGAGTGGCTGCATTAGGGCAGCCACCTGAGCTATCAGATCTCTTCTCATCTTGCTGCTTTTCCCCAATATCCCCGGCAACGGCGCCAAAATTTATGATCGGTCGTCAGCAAATTATAAAAATAAAAATCACAACAATTACTAACTAAAGATAGTTAGGGCAAGTAGGGGTCGATCCCACAGAGAGATAGATTATTATTCTTTTTCTAAAACAAACAAATAAAATAAAGAAGATTTTTGAGAGTAAAATTAAATTAAACCAATCTAACAATTAAAATTATCTAAGAAAACAATCAAGAAAATTAAAGAAAACAATTAATCAGAAAGCAGAAAATAAATTGAGAAAATAATTAAGAGAACCCTCCAACATAGAATTAATATCCCTCTTGACAACAATAACATGGATCATTGATGTCTAAAGATTATGAAAACAATGGATAGCTTGCTTGGAATTTAATCCTAAATTACCTTAATTAGATAAAACTTTTGATCTAGTGTGAATTATCCCTTTTATTCTTTAAACAATTACCTCTTGATCCAGTGTGATAATTACTCAAGAATAAAGCATTAAGATCTAGTAATTTGCAAGCACAATGGGCAATTAAAAATTGGTCAAAGATTCTTAAATCCCTTGGAAGAAAGATCCTTCGCTTCCAATTGCTACCAAACAATTAAATCCGAAGATCCTTCAAGATTTAATTTAGCTAATGCTACTTAATTTATCAAGAAAGTGCATGCTTCAATCTATCAAAACAAGCAACATAGAATCCATGCAGAGATATTAAGAAATACCCTATTAATTTTCATATAAAAGCACAAAATCTCACCATGATATAAGTCAAGAGATCAATTAAATTCTACATTAGAGAAAAGAAAATGATTACTCATTCATGAATTGAGTGAGCATCCAAAGAAAAGAAGAAAACTTACAGAACTTGAAGGCGAAATCCTCCTCTTGAGTAACTTAGGGTTGTCGCCCCTCTCTATGCAAAGAGAGGGTGGCGGCACCCTAGCCCTAAAACTAGAAGAAAAACTTGAACTAGAAGAGAAAAAGAAGAAGAGAAAATTATGTAGATATTGTGTGTATGTGATTTGTGTTACATAGGGTGGCTATTTATAGTGGAAATAACCCTAGAAAATCCAATTCTAAGTAGGAAAGGAGTCTAGGACGTTTTGAGTCTAACTTAGAGTCTAAGTTAGATTAAAAGTCTTCCTAGAGTAGAATCCAAGTCAAAATAGGATCTTGAAATTTTGCTGAATTCGTACAGGGACTTCGACATCGTTTTTGGGCTTGAAGATGGCAGAACTGGGTCTTGGACTTCAAAGGAAAGTTGTAGATCTTGGAGTTAGCTTTCCAACGCCTACTCACGGGCCTAAAACGGAGATCTGAGCAGAAAGTTATGATTTTTCTACCGAGACTGCGCTGAATCCTAATCCTGTTAGTACTAGAATCGGGAATCTACGGGAATTTAGATATTTCCTTGAATATAGGAGTCATTAATTGGGATTTTAATTCCAATTAATGATTTATATGGGCTGAGTATTTTCCCATATTAAATATCCAAAATTCCTTAGCTTCCGGGCTTCTTCATGGCTTGTCTTCAATCCTTCGCAATTAAAGCTCCATTCTTCAGTTCTTGCTTCTTGAAATTATTCTTCAATGGTCTTCAAATCTTCAAATTATCTTCAATAGGTCTTCAAACACGAACTTTGAATCTCCAAATCTATTAGACCTGGCAATCCGTGTTTCGTGTCGTGTTTCGTGTCGTGTTTACATAGGGTATAAACACATATTAGGTCTAACACGAACATGACACGATTATTAATCGTGTCACGAAATCCAAACACGAACACGAGACCTGTTTATAAACGTGTACACGGACACGACACGACACGACACAACACGATTAAGCCGTGTAACAGGTCCTGACACGACACGACACGTTTGACACGATACAATTTTTCAAATATTTCAATTAACTAAACTATATATATAATTAGAGCTAAAAATGTCTAATTTTAAAACATAAAGATAAATTATCCACAAATTATATGAATATCAATTCTAACAAAGTTGCTAACATAAACTTGACTAATTAAGTAACTAAACAATACTTGAAAAGTCTAAATAAGGTGATTTTGCATCATTTGGATTTTTACAATAGAGAGGTGAATAATTTCTAATTCATGTCTTCACCTTGAGCTCTTTTGATCTAGCATTAACAAAAAAAAAATATATAATATATTGATTAGTAAGACGATAAGCTTGTATAACCAAAGACATGAATAAGATATGTATATATGTTATATGAAACCAACAGAAACTAGGAAAAGATCTTCAATCTTAGACCCGTTTAAGTTGAAATTTTCTGCAATAATAAATACAAATAATTCAAACTTTAGAATATTAACATCAACATGGTTGAATACTAATCTGCCCATGAGTAAACTTTCCAAGTAACAATATAATCAACTATTCCATCTCCAACAATAAAATCCCATTTGCAAATTGAAATCTAGAAATGAATTCCATGGCAGCAAATTTAACACTAAAAAGTCATTCTTAGGCTGAGGAGTATCATAGTATGGAGACTTTGCAGTATGATGTAAATGTATATATATGTGTATAAATTAAGCTGCTGAGATTTTAAGAAAAACAGCTGCCTTGCTATTTTGTTAGTTATCATGTTGAGTAACCTTAACTTTAGGCTAAATATGACCTGGTAAATGTAGGAGAGACAGTCTTAAGCTTAAACTCCAAAGTTCTCATTTCGTGACTTTACAATAAGATACAAAAAAACATAAATTATTCTCTTATTCAAGAGCCATCTTTGAAAACTAAAGCCTTGTACCATAAATTCAGAATAATGTATAAACTAAAACTAAAGCATTGTACCATCTTTGAAAACTAAACACTACCAACAAATCTCAGGCATGATGGTAACAGAATAATGTATAAGCTTATATATGTGTTAACACTAAACAACAAATCTAAAAAAAGGTTCCACATGTCTGCAAGTATAAAATAATTGTTTTCCAAAAAGGGAATTGAGAAGAAGAAATCGAAACAGAGAGTTTCAATCAAAGAAGAAATTGTCGAAAGACAAAGAAGAAATCGAAACAGAGAATTCCAATCAAAGAAGAAACACAAAGAGTCTACGAGCTAGCTAAAGATGTCGAAAGATGAGTTTTACCTGTGGCGATTATGTCGAAAGATGTCGCACTCTTCAAGAGGAAGAACAAGAAACAATTTCGCACTGAGATAGAAAAAATCAACTTTAATTACTGAAATTCGAGAGGAAATCCGAGATACGAAAAGCAAACAAAAGAAAGATACTTACAATTGCCAAGAGAAGAGAGCAAAAGCCGAAAAGGAAGATTAAAGAGGAAGACAAGACACGTAGAGGGGGCTCAGCTGCTCAGGCGGAGTCGCGGAGGCAGAGTCGTGGAGGTGAGAAGTCAGATCTAAGGCGATGAGAAACTCAAAGATTCGAGTCTCACTGTGTAAGGAAGAAAGGAAACGGCGCAAAGCAAAGGAAAAGGGAGAGAAGAAAATAAAATTAGAGATTAGGTTATAGACTAATTGGGTTGCATATCTGATAGGGTTTTAAGTTTAGACGTGTCTCGTATCTTAAACGTGTTAAACGTGTCAACGACACGATTATGACACGAAACACGATAATCTTAATCGTGTCTGACACGATTCAGACACGAGACACGATAAGCCAAACACGAACACGGCTAAACGTGTCTCGTGTCAGGCCATGTCGTGTCGTGTCAGTACACGAATTGCCAGGTCTAAAATCTATACTCAAAATTACTTTACTCATATCTGTGTAAAAAGTCATCAAAATAGCTCCAAAAGTAGTGAAAATTATCAAATTATCAATTTCACATCTCATAAAGGCTCAAATCACAAATATTAACAAAATAACATATATTTAAGCATAAATTGATCCAAAAACATAATAAAATAGCCATAAAAATAGGGTTATTTTTGGCTCGATCACTTCTACCGGATTGTTTTCAGCAACTACCATCTGCTTCTGCCGCTCATTCTGTTTTCTTGGTCTTCCTATAGAAACCCCTCTTCTAGTAATTTGTTTCTTCTTACCAGTTTCCTCATTTCCTTTAAGTGCCTTACTTAACAAGTTGTAGTTTACCTTCTCTATGTCATCCTTTTTAGTGTCTAGCCATTCAATCCTATTCCTCTTCTCATATCGAGACTCCTCCTCGACTTTATCAAATTGTTCACTTTTCCTTTTAAGGTTGAGATCTCGAAATTTTCTGCCAGATTGACTATTCTGATTTCGTAAATTCTCTCTCCACCCCTTTTTCCTCCAACTTTCATAATGCCTCCTTTATCATCAGAAGGAAATTCAACTATATAAGGGCTACCATTCAGCTCTTCAGAATAATGTTGAGGTTCACTAGAAACTTCTGTTCTATTGGGATAGGTTCTTTGTATAGTTCTAGGGCTAGTAACCAGCTCAAGACTATGATGTTGGGTAGTACCTCGCAGGGCAGTGTGGCTTGAAAGGGATGTATTTGTTCCTCAGCATCTTCCACTTCAGCTGTTCTCTCATTACTTCCTCTTGCTACGTTTGCATGTTGTACTCCTCTTGTTGGTGTAGTGAATCCAGAGAGTTGGAACACTTGGGTGCTAAGTTCTTCAATTCCTGCCTCTGCGTTCATCTCTTCTTCACAGTTGTATGACCTCATTCGCAGTTCCTCTTGACTCTGCATTTTTGGACACTGTTTTTGGTGCCTTGTCCCTAGAGCTAGTGCCAGCAAAATGTAGGGATGGAGTACTCCCCTCTTTAGTGTTAGCCCCCTGCTTTCCTGGGAATTCCTTCCCCTTACTTGATCCTTCATCACTTCTTTTTCCTAACCAAGTTCTGAAATTTGCTTCTTTTTTTGTTTTGAAGCTGCTTGTAAGATTTTCTTTGAAGCCCCCTTCCTTACTCGGCTCCCTTTGGTCGAATTTCCTAATTGGAGTCACCCTCAAATGAGGCCCAAATTTGGATTTTGATGGGTCTTTACTCGACCTTTGCATCTCTTGCGAGCAACTTTTCATCATATGCCCGATTTTGCCATAGTTGTAGCAAAAATCAGACAAATTTTCATACTCTACTTCAGCCCAAACTTTCCTTCCTTCCTTTCTAGGGATCCAAAAACCCTCGATTAGAGGATTATGAATTTTCGGGCCAAGCCTCATTCGTAGAAAGCTTCTACTAGCTCATTTATCCCCATTAGGGTTCTCAATTAGAACCACTCTTCCAAGACGGCGTCCTATCATCTCTGCATTGGTTGTAGTCATCATCTCCAAAGGGATGTTGTGGATTTGAACCCAAACCTCGATCTCTGAGAAGTCAATGTCCTATATACTTAATCCGACACCCATTCCTATAGAATTAAACATGAACCCATAATAGACTATGGCCCTTCTTCTAGAGCTCTTCTTCTTTGCACATCTGAGTTAAAACAGAGGCTGTAGGTGTTGGCCGCCAATTCCCGTATATCGGTTACAGCTTCTTCGGACCACATACTGCGAAGCACTCCGATGACCCCTCTTTTTGAGACAAGCCGATCTGCTATAATCTTACCGATGAGGGTAGATTTTGAGAGGTTTTCCACCACTGAGTCATCTTCGACAAGGTGAATCTCTAGATCTTCCACAAGGTTCGAGAGCTCAAAAGTTCCCCTATCCTCCATGATAGAGAAAATAGGACCCCGGAGTATATGTAAGAACAAAATAGCAAAACCCCCAACGGACAGTGACCAACTGAAGCGTACACTCTGACGAAACAAAAGCCTATAGGTAAGAAACAAAAGAGAAAAGACGCACAAAAGTTAGATCTAAGACCAAAGAGAGACACAGAGGAAAGACCCACAAGAGACACAGAGGAAAGACCCACAAGAGACACAACGAAAAAAGAAAAAGGAAAGAAAAGGAAAACCGCTAAAGGAGGAGGAGAAAGGATGGAAAAAGACGCAGAAAACCCTAAAAAAAAAAACAAGGTGACCCTTCATGAATCGAAGAGAGGAAGCTCCTATTGAAGAGAGAGAAACTCTTACACGTGAGAGCACAAGAAGAGAGGTGCATATGCGCTTCTTAAATCTTAAGATTTCACATTTAAATCTCACTATATATGAGTTTTCGTCCAAATCTATGTTAGTTTGTAGCCTTTAACACACACAATTAGGCCAATTCATAGTATATAAATATACTCAAATGGGGTTATCATTTGTGAACATATTAATTAAGAAACAGAATAGTTGACATATAATCCGGTGGTAGAGGGTTGGATTCTTAGTTCTAGTAGTTAAAGTTCAACCTCAAATACAAAAAAAAAAAACTATTTGCAAATAATAGTAGCAAATTAAAGAAATTAATAGGGTTCAAATTTGTCTTAGTTACTTCAGATTTCAACCATAAATAACACACCAACTGGATCAGTCCCCGGTAGAATTATATATCTTTCTGTCACCAAAATTCGTGGCTTATACCTCTCATCAATCAATGATTAAAATTTTTTTGACTTGCTGTGGAAATCCCTTTCGTGAATTGACTGTGCGATCATGAATTTGAGAAGTCGATTGGTTTTAGGTTCAACATCAACCAACATTTCAGCCTGACTTGGAAGTCTAATAAGTCCATGACTCACGTATTGCGCACGATAGCCCTATCTTAGGTAGGGGTCAACATTAAGCAGTGATCACCTCCATTTTTTCCCCTTCAATGTATATATCACCATCGCGCTCATTTTCGTATATGGAAAAAGCTAGAAAAGTTAAGCGGAATGAATGCATTAATATTGGGTCAATAAATGTCTTTTATACTTTCATTTTCATCCGGTGGAAGTTATTAATCTTCAAGGAATTTTATTTCAAAGTTTCAAACCAAACAAACGAAAACGAGGCAGTCACTGAGCTAAGGGAATTTGTAGTATGCTATTGCTAGCTACGGGACCAAAGCAAAGCAATTTATGTTATACCGTGTGGTAGTTGGTAACACCATGCTTTTTTGTATTTGTTTTTTTTTTAATGATCAGTTGTAATCTTATTATTATTGTCAAAATACTTCTATGTCCAAATTTTTAATAAGAATTCATGGAAGAAACTAATACGCTAACAAATCAATACAAAAATCAATAAGGACATCAATATCTATGAATCAAGTTGAAAGAATTCAATGTACTTTAACTAATTTAGGTTTTCAATTTAAGTCTTGTAATTAGAAAAAATATGTAATGAAGAACTTTTCCTTGCTTGAGACTAGTCTGACACACCTTGATTCAAGATTAGTTGAGGCCCTATGCTATTATTGGATACCAAAACACAAACATCAATTAGCACAAAATCCACATATATATGGTGAGATTTGAATATGAAACCTTAAAATTCATTAAGTGCTACTAATAGTTAATTGGTGACACTCAACCGATTTATTTTCATGTTTTATTTTGGTATACGTAAGACTCGGACTGAACATTCTACTAGTATCTAACTATCTATTAATCACTTCTTTAATCAATTGAAATTGAAAGATAAGAAAGTGATCAATCAAGTCTGGAATCCTATCAACATGAATTTCAGCAAAAGAATTAACCACTTTTCAAGTAGGACGAGACCAAAACAGAAAGGAGAGACGAACTAGTAGTCAACTACTGTGCACTTAAGTTAGGGGGTTGTTGGAATTTGGAAGTAGTGGAACAGTTTTGCTGTTTAAAGTGGAGAGAAAATTGACCCATTAAACACCTAAATAATTGGAGAACACTCACTTTCTTTCACATATGGAATCGTACGTTGGTGGAATGGTCATTACTACTAATTCTGTAGAAGCAATTAGCAAAGCTCAACCACCTTTGAGAATCACACAAATGAATAAACAAAAGCATTAGTGATTTGGGAATTGGAAAGGATTGAAGAAAAAAGAAAAGAAGAAATGGAACATATATATTTGTGTGGGGGGATCTGAATTTTCTAGCCAGTGGAAAACTGGGAAAGTGGGGATGCGGATGGGTTAATATCATTTTCAGTGTAACTTTTTATTAATACACAAGTGTTGCTTTGCCTTTGTCTCAGCGATATGGGGAGCAATTTAGAAATTTAAATACTATATCGCCAACTGTAAGCCTTCCACTTGATTTTCTGGGCGCTGGGTGGACCATTACAATTTATGAACTTTAACATGATTTTCGAGATAAAACAATTCAATTATGAGGTTGTTCAAGCCAATTTAGTAGTTGTTTAATAGTGTTTAGTCACATCATTGTTTTTCTTTTGCATATAATGAGCAATCAATCCTTGTCAATTTGGGAATTGGAATTGCTTTACCTGGATTTCTATTCACTTTTCTGTGTATATACAAAATTGGTACAGCTCTTTATGTTATGGACCGTTAATTTTAAGCCAAATTCAGGGTAGACAGTAGACACAGTTCTTTTGAACATGTCTTTGAAACACTATAGAGCCAAAAAAATGATTGGAGTGTATTTAAAGTTGGAATCAATTACTTTCTTTCTGTATGTTTTTTTGTAAATCACAAGTATTCCTATCTGTTTTAATAATTTAATTGATTAATATTGTTTGAGCCGATCAACCCACTATGAATAAAACTCTTTCGATTAGTTTTAAGCACTCAAGATCTTAAATAGGATAAGTGTCAAAGTCAAATCACTAGAAGTAACTATAGTTATTCAGTTGATTCTGATATCGGTTAAAACCAAGGAATAAAAATTTAGGTAGACTATGGCACCAAAAAAAAAACTTAGGTAGACAAACATCCATTAGACAGAGATCCAACTTAGCCCAACATGGAGTCCAACTTAGCTTGGGTTGAGGTCTACAGAGAGCTAGCAGGCTAAGATTTTGCGACCCAAATTTATAGTTTGCAGACGGCCCATTCTAATTGCAAGTCGAAACTCCTGATCATCAAAAATCTTAAAGGTGACCAAGTGGTAAGTGGCTTGTTCCAGCTTAAGCAGATCTCAGATTTGAGATTTTGTATACGCAACTGCCCTGTTGGTAGACTCACCCATCAAACCCAGGTGCGCAACCCGGTTGAATCTGGATCAATCAGAGCTGGATACCGAGTGGGAAAAAAAAACTTAAATCGTGTGTTTAAAATTGGGCTTTGATTCTAAACTATGGACTGTGGAGCTCAATATTTTCATCAACTGGAATCAAAGACCTAACCATTCTCTTGCTATATTATAAAATTTAATTGATTATTCAAATAAAATCCATGTCTGATACGGAGCATATACATATTCATTTGATCAGTCAGACAGCAACAAACGAAAACAACCAAACAGATGATCAAGTAGATGGAAGCAAAGGATGATCATGCGAGTGATAATTAATTATCAGATCAAAATCAAACTACTTATAAGTCAAATCTGATGCGGTGTCACCTCTGTTGATCACATATGGTGTGGAATGAACCTGTCACAAACGCTAGCTAATGAATACTTATTAATATCTTTGCAGCATCTTATGTGATATTCCTCATGTAAAAGTATGCCAGCATTTTTGCAATAATGACTTTGCAACTCTATAAATGTGATGTAGCTACAAGTACCGGTGGGTGAGTAGTCTTAAAATACACATGTTTGATTCCTACTTCATACTAGCTAGTAGTATATATGGTTTAGATTTTAAGGTTGAAAGTTGTTGTATACCCAAAATATATAATTATATTATATTAATCTATTATAAAGCACTCTTATATTAATTTAGAATTAAATTACATCGAATTTCAAATGTGAGAAAACTCTTAACTTATTTTCTTGATTCAGATAACTCAAATTCTAAACAATACTTGAAGAAGTTGAAGGGCACGCATTGAATTCTTTCTATTCAACACTCAACCTAATAGACATTGTTAGAGCTTGTTCCAGTTTAACAAATTTTAAATTGAATCTTGAGTCATAATGAGATCTTATTGAGTTCTTTATCACTCCCTCCGAAAAGAGATTAGTTTCATATCTAAAGGCCGTTAAGCCTAGGAACCAGCTAGGAATACCCTTAGTTGAAAAAAAAGAAAGTACAAACTATGTCCGCAGATGACAAGTAGTTTGGACCACTAGCTAGTAGCATAGTACGTAAACCTACTCATCATTTTCATTTAAAATCAAATATATTATATATGCATTCATCATTAAGTTCAATACTCAATACTCATTGTGTTAATCTTTTAAATTTGAAGTGCAAAAACCAGTTAATGTGGATTATGAATATATACAATTTACGTGTATCGTTCAAAGTTTTGAAAAATGAATTTGAATATTCAAGTATATGTAGTAATCAATATTCATTCATATTATATACGTAAGATGGATTGAATATTAAGAGTTTATTGTCATGAATAAATAAACTACTAATATATGAAAATAAATTATTTTGATTTGGTAATTGTGAAAGGAACCCCAATTTTTGTTTAATTTCGAAAAAATGAATTATTGGCCCATCTTACTTATTAATCAAGGAAATGGAACATTGACTTCTAAAATTATTAATGGATGGGTCTTCAACGGAAATTGCAAGTTCCATTGACATGGAAATTGTAAAACCCATCCGTCCCTTTCTTCAATCTATTTCCATATTCCTTCAAGGGGACACTTGTCCAAAAAAATGTAAAGATATATAACGTATTATTTGGCCTAAAGACCAGGAAGCTAAACGTAATTAATCTTATCTGAAGAAGACTGATTTGAACTTATAACCGGTCCCCTTATCAAATTTGTTAACACCTTTAAGAAAACTAGTTTGAACTTTGAATTAGGGAAATTACCAAGAATTTGATCTGGGTTTTACTTTTTAAAACAAAAAGTTTGAACTTAAGCTTATTTTAGGAAGTTGCTAAGAACTTGAGATAGAGACATGTCGTATTTTACTAGCTAGTTGTCAACATAGGCTTCCTCCTTGTTTTGATTTTAATGAGGAAGTCGGTCCTAATCGAAACATAAAATCAAAGTAATAAAAGTGCAACTACAGTTAGTATTAATAAAAGCCTTTGAATCTTTGAATTTTATTATAATCCTACGAAATTTCTTGGATAGAGAGAGAGAGGCCAAAATAAGAGCCCACAGGCTTAAACAGCAGCGCCATAGGTAATTAGGTATAGGGTATATGCCAGAATGTTTTTGCTGTAACAATGGAAACTTTTTGTCCCTTTCTTTTTACACAGACAAAACTGAACAACGTTATTTTATTTCCCTCACAAGCCGCAAGCTAGCGCATGCCAACAAATCTTGGTGATTCTCTTTATATCTTTAATCTCCCCATTCCACCATGAAAGAAGAATAAAAAAATCAATGGAATTATTAATTTCTTCGTACTTGAAAGCCCTTCTGAAAGTACAATACATTATAGTTTTCAGTAAGGTACAGACAGAAACATATGGAAACTGATGATCTGCTTAATTAGATCAAAATTACCAGAAGGAAAAAGGAATACAAAGATTTACATGAACAGCACAATACAATAGTAGTAAATAATTAGTAATTGATATGTATAACTGATCTGATTGATGTTCATTTTTTCTTTCTTTATACATTTTTTCTGAACTCTAATCTATCAAGGGGAAAAAGAATGAAGCAAAACAAAACTGAAAAAAAAAAAAAACACCCACCATTAATGAACCCTACTGGTTGACAAAACCTCTCTCATAGTTCTAGAGTGTGCCAAACCAGAAGGTTCTTCTTCCTTCCTTTTGTTACTTCCTTTTGGATGAAGCAACTTTGACAAGAACCCATCTTTCTTATTCTTCTTATGATGAATATGATCATCGGCGCCATCTTTGCTTCTCATTCTGGGGGCAAAAGCTACTGATCTGCTCTTCGTAAGCATATTCTTGCCACTCAACAAGAGCAAAGAAAAGGAAGAACTTTTCCCTTCTGTAGCAAAACGATAACGATGCATGGGAGAAGAATAAGAAGCGTCCGATGAAGAATAGTAAGATGAGAAAGAAGAAGCAGAAGAAGAACAATCAGAAGAAGCTCCGGTCGTAGTTGAACTACGTGAATAGTTGGAATGAGCTGATAACTGTGAAAGTTTCTCTCCTAAACAAAGCGAACAAACTCCAGGGGATTGCCTGTGTTTTGGGTGCCTTCTGCAAATCCCTTCATTGGGCTTCGAAGGTCCGCCATGGCCAACATCCTTGGATCTTCTCATGATCAACTGATTTGCCATTAGATTTTTACTTCTCAACATTTTTGTTTAGAATTTGGAGGAACACTATAGTCTTTGGTCTTGGCTGCGGCCTTTGGTGCTTTGTGGGGGGGAAACTATATATAAAAGCTCTCAAGTGTGGGTGTGCATTTCCACGAGACTTCATGGGAGGTTTCCTTCATTTCTTTTAAAATTTCGCTTTTTGACTGTTTTTACCTCTCTCTCTCTGGGTTTTTTTTTCAAGTGTTGGAAAAGTTGCGTATTATGGAATAAATGAACGGCTCAGATTGAGAGCAAGTTGGGTGGGGTCCACTTGACCGGTGAGTCGGTGGTGGAGATGGGCTTGGGTGAAAACGGTGGAGTATGCAACGGGACAAGCTTTCTGTGAGGGCGGCGTAGAAAATCAAGGGAGCTTTTGTGTATTATATTTGGGTTTGGGCCTTGGGGACGTGATCAAAACAGTGGACAAATTTTGCATTGCTTTTGCTTTTGGAATTTGGATAGAGAATGTAAATATTTGTTAAATAAAGTGACTATCCAATACAATTTTGCCACGTTAACAATCAAAGATAAATTTTTTAAAAGACTTTTGCTAAAAGAAACAATTTTGTGATCTCATATGCAGTAATGTATAGTATAATTTTTGTTCTCTATGTAAGGGGAAGGAAAAATAATAAACATATTTTGAGTGCATGTCCTTTGAGTACTCAAAGAAAATACTTTATATTACCAATTCAATTTTTAAGCATTCAAAAATTTAAATAATATACTAACATTTGAGAGTACTCCCCAACAATACATCCCATCTTATAGCTTTCCCCATTTTTATTTAAAAAGTTTTTTATTCACTATTTTAATTATTTGATTTTGAATTTATTGGATAAATATAAAGACCAACAAGAATTTGACCCAATTATGGGTGTGTAAGAAGTAAGTTCAAACTTACTGAATAAGTGAATATATGGAATTACATCTTTTTTAGTCCCATTTTTTTGAATCTTGATATATATAGGACAATTTCCATATATTAATTTCTTTTTAACGAAAACTTGTTTATTTGTTTATCATATGTAGCACCAAAGGAAGGGGAAAAATAGAAAAAGGAAAAGTCAATAGGTGAGTAGAACAAGTGACAAGGAAGCCTTCAGTCTTAAAAACATGGGTTGACTTAACTTTAAATTTGGTAGAGGCTGTCCATCAAAATTTAATTTGCTCCAGTCAATGTATAAGGATTGATTAGTAGTAGTATGGGTCTCATGGCAATTTTGCCACGTAAAATTCATGCTTAATCGGTGATTAGTCATATATATGTAATTAATAAGTTGAAACTCTTCAAGCTCTTTTATCAGTTTTCCTCATCATTTTTGCATTTAACTCATATATCCTAGAATATATATATATTATATTAAAGTTTCAAGTTTGCAACAATCAATTTGCCAATTTGCACTGATAGAAAATGAACTTGCTATCCTCTCACCTTTTATATTGCAGCTTCGAAACAAGTTCACCTTTTATATTCATAGTAGAAACTTCGGACTTAGAAAGAAAACAAGATCTCGAGTTTTAGTATTATGAATAAAGAATATTATTGTTGAGACTTGAGAGAGGTTATTCCATTGTGGACCGACCCAATTCGAACAATTTTAATTATAGACTGTTAAACACGGATATAGGCATTTGTTTATTAAAAAAAATACATATATTAACAAAGCATAAAAGGGATCGAAAGCAAAATCCTAAAGAATGGGAGGAAACAAGGGAGGTTGGTGTATGTAGTGAGGAGGGACAGAGATTTAATGAGGACGCGGAAAGCCTGGTAAGGAATTGGTACTTGAAAGCGGGGGAAGGGAATGGGATTCTTCCAGCCATTAGAGGCCCATAATACATCTGTAATGTTGTAATAAAGGCTTTCCACACTCAACTCTCCACCTTAATTTTTCTATCTTTCAAGATTTTCCGAACCACTTGCCTGCTCTCTCCCATTACCTTGGCCAACCTGTTCTGTTCACTTTGATTTTAATATTGTCTCTCCAAGTATGTCGACCGTGTGTACGAAAGACATTCACATGTCGGCCTCGTGTTGTGTACATGAGGAAAGGAAACACTTATTTAAAGCAACACGTATTATTATAATTAATACACAATTAGCTTGACACTCCATGCTAGTACTTGCTTACTATCCAGTTCTAGCTTCAAAACTTTCACGTGTTCACATGTCAATTGTCATCCTCAAATAGAGTAACTAAAGATTTAGCTGGTTCAATTTACGTTTTCAAGTTCAAGCTAGGCTGTATGTATGTATCCTTTTATTGCTTATATTGTTAATGTTTATGCATCGATGATAATAAGTACCAGAAATAACATGTTATGTATTCATCTGAATTCTGAGTAACACAATGCAATAGACCATGTCAAAATGGCATTCATTTATCTTAAACAACCAGACCTCCATTACATGCAATCTTTAATAGTTTAGAAACTAGTGCAAAATGGAGAATCGCCAAGATCCCCGGCTAGCTAGTCATGTGACACTATAAAAACATGTTGCAACTTGTTTAACATGACTGCAGTTAGATGATAAAAGACGATGTGAAACAATTCTTCTCACTCCATCTGATTATTTAGCTGGTTCAGCAGCCTCTGCAGTTCTGACTTCTATTGGGCACTGGGATACATAAGGTTTAAGCTGCAACAACAAATTGAACTCATATCAGCACTAGATGCAGACACTTAAATTTTGAAGCAGTAAATCACAAAGTAGATATAGCTCAGATTGCTTTGGAGACAAAAATCCATTAACAAGCCATAGGTATGATCTGGTAATAGTCAACCGCAAGGCTTCTATGGAGTTTGCATGGCCCCCTACATGAAACCCCAAGCCTTAAAAATTCAAACTTCTAGGGTCATGACTCATGACAACTCCATGCTACATTTGCTCCCACACACAGATTTAGACATTCAAATTAGTGGAGGGTATTTAAACAATTTGTACAAGACCTAAAGGCAAGTAAAATTCCTAATTCACTTTTCCTTCTTTAAGACTGAACATCAAACCCCTGCCCCAAGCAATAGGAAAGGAGAAAATGAAGCATCCTGCTAGCTGAATAATTAAGCAACCCACATCTCAAAAGACAGGATTTGGCTCCTCTCCAGTCCTCATTTTGGACTGGAGAGGCCAGTCCATCTTTAGATGTTGCCACATGTCCCAATTTGTAATCAATGGTTAACAGGTTAGTGCAGCATTGTAACTGCAAAACGCAAAAAAGCATAATACAAAAATAAAAACACAGGAGTACCCAAAGCCATAAAAGTTAAAACGATAAAGTAAAACACTTTCCCAGGAAAATCAAAACCCCCAAAACCGCAAGCAAAGTGAGAACATGGGATCCAAATATAAACCGGAATCAAGCTTCAAGGAGTAGCAAGGCAAAGATGGAAGCAATAACCCCATAAAACAGATCAAATGAGAAAGTTCCTCACAGACAGAATCTGAAAGAAAGGGAAAAGATCAAAGATTGGGAAATTGGGGAATCTGAACCATTGGATTGATGATGGTTCTTGGTTGATAGTAAAACCGAGTGGGTAAATTGGTTTGATTGATGACAGGAAGATTAATCGATCCAGGAGCAAAGAGAAGTGGATCTTGGCCTACAATCGAAAATTTGCAGCAACTTTAGATTTTCATTGTATTTGCTTGTAATAAATTTGGTCTTCGTTAAAAAATATATACTGGTATTTGGTGTTTAGCTTGATGGATACTTATCAGTCAGTTAATCCATACAAGATACAAGATTTCAGTATCTGTTTATTGCAAATTTGCTTGGACCTCTGAATGGAAAACAATGAGAGAAGCAAAGCCAAAACGAGTAACGACGCTGGTGAATGGAAGGCGTTAAAAATTTGCTAAGCAGTTGTCTACTAAATGTTAAATGCTATACTAATCTATTACCCGTTGATTACTAATTGAGACATGTGGCAAGATCTGAAGATGGACTGGCCTCTCCAGTGAGGAGCCAAATCCCAAATGACAAAAAACAACAACTGAAAACAGCAATGCACCATAAACTAATAAGAGTTAAAACTACTTGGCCGTTGATTAAAAGTTGAACGAGGAAGACAGAAACTGCCCTCTAAACTTTTGAAAGGGGAAACTAAAAAGTTTGCTGGACAACCAGTGATTTGCACTTCATTTACAATGCTGAATTGACAAATGGAAGAATGGAAATTCAAAAAGGCAAGTATAATTACCTTGAAGTCGGTCAAATCAGGAACTACATAGTTTGGTAACTTCTCCTGCACGATGACATATCCACCTGCAGCATATATTTCAGTTATACTCCAAACAGAAAAGATATAGATATGGTTCAACAAGCATTTACAGTTACACCATTTTATGCAATAGTCCAAAATCATTGGACTATAATTCAAACTCTAAGAAGGAAATATGGAGCTTTTATTTGTAAATCTTCCTGACAATGCTCTAATATCACCCAAAAAACCTATCAATTTCAGGCATACAAAGTGCCTGAATTTTATTAACTTATAACCATAATCTTAAACCCTGATAGCTAGAGCTTGTTTCAACATTCAAAATTACCAACGGATTTCTCATTCAAACATCGATTTTGGCCAATATATTAAGCCAACAACTCAGATTATGTTTCTTAATTTTTACCATGCCGGAATTACATTCATAACCATAAAATTGTCCATTATAGGTTAAGAAACTCAAAATCTACATGGATAGTATGATGATAATACTATGCAGTATTGGGTTCAAGACATCCCTATAATTTAAATAGAAGATTCTGTATAGTGATTTACCAAAAGCATAGCCAACTGCGATTAACTAAAACTATCGAGAAAATGAAATAAAAATCAAGAGTTTCCACAATCCATCAGGCAACCTTTTAACATACAAACAGCAAAATTTAATCAATTAAAGATCAACACAATAAATTCATTCAAAATAATAAAGTGTAATGCTAATAAAACCTAACAATCATGGTTAAATCCCTCCAAACTCACCAAAAAAGAAGAAGAAACTAATGAAAAGCAATAAAATGAGAGAAGTGAATGGGGAACCTTTGCGAGTATGGAAACCCGTAGACTTGCAATTCTTTCCCTTATAGTAATCTCGTGGGGCTCGTTTGGAGGAGAGAATATCGAGCGATGAGGGGCGTTTCCTTCGCCACGCCCTTCCAATCCCTAATATCAATCCCAGCGGCATTTTCTGCTCACTTTTTCACCAAATGATTAAACCCTGAAAAGCAGAATTAATCCTCCATCATCATTGGAGAAGTAAAATAAGTTAATCAACCAACCAAAACCATCATTGCAAGAATGTAGAAAGAATCTTACTGGTTGGACTTGGAAGGACTTAGGCTTAGAAGATGAGAGAAGCAGAAGTGAGAAGGGAAGGGAAGGGAAGGGTTTTAGTTTAGGGGGTTTTCAGTTTTGTTTGACCTCTTTGTTTTGTTAGGAAATAAGAACGAAGATGATCCAATGGGCCCAATAAACTTTGGGTTAAAAGCTTAATTAAGAAGCCCAATTTTTTGACTCTTTCTTTCTCTCTTTGGTCCAGACATTTTTGGGCCATCTTTTCGAGCCAGACTCACTTAATCGTTTTTTTCCTTTTTGGCGATCAAAAAAGAAACTAACAAAAAAAGAAGTAAATAGATTTAGAATTCCCATCACATTGCTCAAAGGCAACCGCCAACCAGGTTCCATCCACTATTTTTGGAAGTAACAAGTTGTATCGCATAAGAAAAAGAATGTGTTTGAGATCAGAACAGAAAGGAATGAAACAATTTGGCTCTGCAATCGAAACAGTAACTAACAGTGTGCAATCCAACTGAACATCATTTCAATTCCCACAACTCTGCAATGGCCGTCTATACATCCAAAAAGGTAGAAAGAATACATAAAGCTCGCTCTGTATTATGTCATTTTTTTTCATCTAAATTGTCAATTTGTCATAAATATAGAATCCAATATATTCCATTATTCCATTTCACTACACAAAGACAGACAGCCACTTTAATTCCTTAGCATCTCCAAAAAGCCTCAAAAAAACAAGAAAAGAAAAGGCAAGACTATAATAAATCCTTAAAAATTCCCAAAATAACTTAAGCCAACCAAAATCAAATTCCGTATCCATTCGAGGAAATTCAAGTACGAACAGAATCAGAACTAACCCATTGCCAGTAATGCTTCCTTACAGTTACTTACAGACACAGCTTTATCCAAATCCTTAGTGTCGCGGCTTCTTCATTTTCTCGGAAAATGGTCTGAACCGATCCTTGAAACTCCCATCAGACAATTGTTGTCGAGATTCAACGAGGGTACGGTTGTCTTTGCCGAGGACACGAAACAAAGACCAAATGTGGGTAACAAATTGGGGGAAATATTGCTTTAATGTCCTAGAACCTTCTACTACATTGAAGCTTGAGAAAAAAATTTGTGGTTGTGGACCTTGTGGTTGTGGAGGAGAAACATGCAATAGATTTGACAAAGAGAGAGACTTAGGCTGTGTTCATCTAGTTTTATATAACTCAGTCTCAGTCTCAGTCTCAGACGTGATTTTTCATACCTGAGACAAAAAGCCCGGTGAAAGAATAGTGAAAAACAAAAGAGAGCCAAACAGGAAATAAGACAGGAAATAAAAATAAAGGTCTGGGCTGGACATAAACACAAATGACGGCCCAATATGGAGCCTAGTCTATTCAACGCATTAATACAATTTTGCTTTAGATCAGAATCAAATGATTTGGCAATCAAGAAAGGTAGAGTACAAATCAATTTCAATTGTTCAAAAAGTACTCACCTTGATAATTAATCATTCTAGGGTTTATAAACTTTAAAGTGATCACACGTACAAAAAGATACTCATATTATTAGTACTATATAAGTCTGCCATATTATTTCTACTACTACTTTTTAAAATGATATATGAGATGGGACAATATGATTCACATTATTTATATATGAATTATTGATCAATTGATTGAAGATCAACTGTACAATAACATGCGCCTATGAGATTAAAAGGCACCATACTTTTGGTAAGCAAAAAGAAGCATGATTGAATTAATTTAAGCTCATTTCTTTACGTAATGCCATATTAAGATTTTCTTTTTGGTGGTAGAAATAGAATTATTTTCTCAAAAGTGATCAGTTTTTTGATTTGCATGTCCTTGTGACTGGTTGGTTTCAAGACAAAATGAAGTTTTCAATGTAACGTTCTTATAAGTTTCTTAATTAATCATTTACAAATCATACACATTTAAAGGTTCCCTGGTGACTTTTCAATGCTCTGGGTTTGACATCCAACTTCCAAGCTCATGGTTAAAATTGTAGATTAGTTAGAGGAGAATGGATTTGAGAGATCACTCATGTTTATTGTAAAGGTAACCAATGTGCAAACTTTCTAGTCAATTTAGGTCAGGATTCTCCATCGGGTTGTTTGCTGCTTATGGAGCCGGATAATTCCTTTACTTGAACATGATGCAAATGGTGTTGTTATTCGGAGAGCTTTGCTGCGTTTGTCGGTGTTTTTTTACCCAAAAAAAAAAACATGGTTCATCTATAAATAATAATACAATAAGTTGTAAGATCAATGGCTAGAAATAGTGGATTTGGACAAATAATGTACAGTAATTTATACATAAACACTGTCACAATCTTGCTGTTCTTATGTCAAATCTTTGTTCTAGCAGGCAAGCTTTACCGCCCAAACCCGAAATAGGAGCAATAATCAAACAACAGAACAACAAAATACTTGTCAAACATGCTGTAATGTAATGGGCGCAGCTGTTTATCAATTAAAAACGTGAATATAATCACAGACAGACAGTAGCTGTTTAATTATTAATTTGAAACCTTTCATGATCAATGTCCACCGACTAGCTACCGATGATCAGAAAACTCATCAAATATCTGAGTAAGAAGAAGAGATTTTTGAGTTTGTGGTGAGGAATGGGGATGGATGGCCAAATATATTTGCCAAATTGGAAGCTTCAATAAAAACTAAGCTAAAGACATTGAATACGGATTATGGATATCCTCCCTTGCAAAACGTACCAAGTTTTTGTTCTTTTGCCCATACCTTCTTCTATATATACATATGATTCTCTCTTGCTCATAAATAACTAGTTGTTTAGTTTAGTCGCTTTCCAATTGTTCAACTTCTTTTTACTTTGATTTTTCTTTAATGTTTCAACTTAATGGATTTTGTTATTAGCACATTCTGCAGAATACAAGGATTCTGTATACATAGTAACAAATTTTCCAATTTTCTCCTACACATCAAACCTTCTTTTATAAATGCATGGTGCCCAATTAATGCTTGGCATAGTAAAAAGGGCACTCCCATCTCAATTGATGGTAACCAAAACAAGAGTTGCCCAGCAAACCTTTTGTAAATGCATACACGTGCTTGAAATAATGAAAAAAGGGGGAAAAAAGGTAGTACTACTATATAGTGTATGTGCTACAATTATACATAGAGTTCATCACAGTGTGTTGGATTTGATATTTTGATTTCAAATTCATGCTTTGAATTAGAGTGTGGTGAAAGAAATTAGTATATGAGGAATTGATGAATGCCAAGCAAACCATGGTTAATTGGTTTGGGAATCAATCAAGTTTAACTGCTGGGTAGAGTAGTGTGATGCAGAAAGAAAGATGAAGGTGAAAAGTGAAAAGATTTGGTGGGTTCTAGGGATTGCCAAAGAACCAAACGTCATGGAAAAGCTAGTAGGCTAGATTCCTATAGGGCATTAACAGTCAAACATAGATGACATATGGGTCCCAAGTTTTTTCTGACATGAGAGTGACTTGGAAGGAGCCGATAGTCGCAGCAGCTTTTTGGTCTGTCTCTTTCCCACCCAATACTATACAAAAAAGTGGGATGGGGACTCCCCTTATCTCCTCCTCCACATCTTCTTAAATCCCCCAATGGCTAAGCATGCCATTGATACTGTTTTAGTCCCCTTTTATTTTGTTAGTAGGTTAAACACTATCATCAAATTTCAATCACAGTGATGACTACTGTTTTACAATTTTAAGTACTTTTGTGACATAGGCAATGAATTTGATGAATTGGGTCTTTCATATTATTTCCATGGTTGAAACTTTTGAGAGAATTTGTCCTCTCTTTGAAGAGGACTTTGGGTGGTGACTGTTGAATGCGTGTCTGGTTCAAACTTTAAGCAGAAGATAGACTTGTCCCTTTTGTTTTTAATGGAGTGGTACCCAAAGATGAGAAGAACTCTCCCTTTCTCCAACTCAAGGACTTAGATCATGTAAATTATAGTCTTGATTTTGAGTCCTAGCATATTTCATAGTATTTTTGGTCCATGTTAACCTTCAATGTACTTAATTCCCACATATCATAGACATATATAGATTATAGAGAAATGAACATCATCTTCTCCTGTATTTAATAGATGAAGGTTTGGATTTGTGATGGAAGATACCTGAATTTGAATATCCACAGCTCTTATTAGTAGATGATATGTAAGTCCGAAAAACTCTACGTAAAGGAGTTCATAAATCTACAAAGGGATTGACAGCTTGCCTTAACTTTGGGGATGGGATAATCTAACTTGCTCTTGTACCTTTTTGTACCAAAGAAAACTAAATCATCTATGCTTTGGATATCTATTCAAAATTAACTCTTAACCAAAGAAAATTATAGTAAAAAAAAGAAGAAGAAAGAAATAACCCTCTTTAATTTGTTCTTGACATTCAATTCGGTTAGCTATAAGTCAGGATCTACTTTTTACCAACCACATGGGAGCTGATGGGAGCCCCCAGCAGAAACGGGAAATAGAAAAGTGAAAGGAAACAGAAAAAAAATTGGACCAAAGAGGCTCCTTCTTTGTCTATTACCTATGGGAAATTGGGGTCTTGTTTTTTTGGTTGGCCTCTCTTAAATGGAAACCAGCTTTGGCCAGCCATGTCTTTGCATTTTGCTAAAATATGCCAGCTTAAAAACAACTGTTTGCAAAATTCATTAACTTTGATGAAGATTAAGGAGGGCTGTTTTTTGTTTTTACATTCAAAAGTTTTCCAAGTCAAAACTGGTGGGTGTCCCCCAAAGAAAAGAACCCAGTTTTTGTTAGGACAAAAATGTATCCCCCACTTTTCAATTTAGACAGCCAGCTTTGTGCTGTTGCTGCTGCTGTTTGAAATTGAATCCAAGTTGAGTTACAATTCTGATGCCAAATACTATGTAAATTAACTTCCAAATTTTCAAAATGGGGTCTCACTCTTGATCAGTTGCCAGTTGAGATAGTATAATTTTAATTTTTTACCTTCTTTTTTTAGTTAGTTCATAATCTTACTGCAGACCCTTTTTTGCGCTGATGAAATATGTGGGAGCATCCTAAACAATAGAAGAAGAAAACTTAAAAGTCCTAAATTACAAAACTTTTAAGGCTATTTTATTCCTTCTGCAAGTAATTTAAAAGCTTTATATGATTATATATAACAAGGGACTTTGCATATGTTTTTACTGCCCTGTAAAGTACCATTGAAGAGTAGGAGCTTGATCAACTGAGAAGAAATTGCATGATTCTTCTGCACTAAACATACATTGCTCTTCCACCTTCACAAACTGAGAAGGGTGAAACATATTTCCCAGAATCATTCTTGAGTCAAATGGCTGAAACCAGCTGCAGCTTTGATGATTGGATGAATCTGAAGATGAAGAAGACCCATTGAACTGAAAAGAAGAAGAAGAAGATGGTGATATCAATAGCTGAGCATTGACATTGCTGCTGTCTTCTTTAACAATTCCATTGGAATCATCATCAGTATTGTCACATAAATCCTGCTGTGAGAATTTCGGAGAATCTTCTCTGCTTTCTGAATTATTCTCTTCTTTCAGCTTAGCTCTCAGCTCTTTCAACTGCAACAATTTTACAGAACTCAAATAAGAATTTCAACTTCCAATTACATAAATCAAAATGGGATTTAATTTCAAGTTTTAAAAGATCAAGCAAATTAACTATATAGTACCTTAGCAGTTAAAGCTTCATTTTCCTGTTCAAGATTGTTGTAGTCAAGCTTAAGAGCATCATAATTAGCTTTAAGAATTCCATAGTCTTTTTCCAATTGCTTAGTCTTCCACCGCGCACGGCGGTTTTGGAACCAAATAGCAACTTGCCTCGGCTGCAGCCCTAATTCTTCAGCCAATTTCACCTTCCTTTCTGGCTCCAGCTTGTTTTCAACTTCAAAATTCTTTTCCAAAGCCTTAACTTGATCAATGGATAATCTCCTTTTCTTCTCTGTAGATTGACCAGCGTCTTCTAAGCTGTCTTCCTCTTCTAAACTGTCTAACATTGCCTGAAACTCCTTGCTGTAAACTTGCTTGTTCTTTGAATTCTTCTCCTCTAAACAAAATCAACCAAAATTTAAATTTTCTTTAATAAACTGTTTGGTTCCTGGGAAATCAAGATAGAAACAGAGAACCAGCAAAATGGGGTCTAAACTCTACAGTAAAAGAAGAAAGAGATGTTTTTTATGTACCTTTAGGTGCACAGGTGGGAATCAAAGCATCCAGGGAACCTGAAGAACTGATCCGCTTCATGATGATTTAATTAACACCAAAAAGCAAGAACCCAAACTGATGTTTTTTTAAGGAAACTGTCTTCTCACTTCTGTTTCTGTTACTGAAAGTTGAGGGTTCAAACTTTCAGGCAGAGAGTTTTTGCTGTTTTTCTTTGATCTCTTAGTTTGGGGAAGCCATGATTATACACTATTGTTGTGCTACTAAAAAAGATGACAAGAATGGAAACAAAAAAATGTTTTTGTACAAAAGAGAAGAGCAGGCTTTTCTTTCTTTTTAATGTTTATCAACTTCTTGAATTATGAAAGAGCAAAGTTATTGGTCTGGTAAGAATTAGAGAGTAATTTTTGCTCTATGGGAAACAAGTTTCAAAATAAAAAGAAAGAAAAGCTCAATACTAAGACAACTATTTTAGAGACAGAGAGAGACTTCTGAAAGGAACCTGCTTCACTGGGAGCTGTTATATAAAGGCCCTTAAAGTACTGATGTGAGCTCTTGAATTGAAGTGATTTGAAATTTGACATCTAGTTGGAAAATTTTTCACTTTTTTATTTTAATTTTTAATTTTTAAAATTTGTCAACTTCACTTGGTTTCTTTATGGTCTGAGATTGGCTATAAACTTAATCTGATGATAAGCACTTGTAACAATATGATTATAACTGATAAATTCAGATGGTGAGTCACCATAATTCATTGTGATCATCAATTCCTGGCAAAATTAATATAATCCCAATACACAAATGAAATTGAAATTATGGTGGTCTAATTAGGGGGTGTTTATCTATGGCTTCTTCTGATTAAATTAAACGATCGAGTCTAACCGAGCTCTGATATTTACATACTACAGCACATGTAAATATTAATCAAATTCTGAAACCAATGTGATGGCTCTGGGGAGTTGATATTAGCCATTCAAACTAAAGGGTTGAGCTTTCCCTGTCTTTAGACTTTAAGAGGTTACCATTTTGAGCAAGCAAAACATTACATATAAGGTTGTCAATTTGCCACATCCAACATGGAAAATGAAATGAAAACATTTTGGTTGGATTGAATATTGTATGATCCTTATGGAGAATAATATACTAGTAAATAAATATAGACCAGAAGGATTCCCTCTGCAATGCATTAAACTTTGGCTAGTTGTCTTGGGAAAGTGCCAAGCCCCATATTTGGAGGCAACAACTTGTTCTGTCATTTCTATTTTGGTTAACAGTCTCATTGGTTGCAAACATGCCCATGTCTCATAATTCAGGGTCAGGCATTTTAATAAGTAACCAAAAAACCTTGGCCTATAAAATTGTTACCACTTATATTTCAGTATGGTATGAAATTTCATATGGAAATTGGGTTTGGAAGGTTTTAACTCAAAGAGTTTATCAGAAAGACAGAAATCTGGAATTTAGGTCCAGATATTTATAATGTCTTCTTGTTTTTGGTCCTTTTTGATCTTTAAGAACATCAACAAGAAGGATAGGATCAAGACAAGAAGATGACACTAAAAAAACCTACTAATTTTGCTGACTTCTAATCAGAATTTCCTTACAGAGCCATGGGCTCTATCCCAACTTAAAGGTGTCAATATTCCATTGGATGAAAATCATTTTTTTCCATTTGTGTTGTACGGACAGTGCACTAATTTGTATGCTTCTTTTATCCCTTACCTTGACCCTTGGTGGCACTTTCAAAGAATGCGGCACATAGCTTTGCTTTGTATTTCTTGCATGTGTTTGTTGTCAATATATGTATTTCCTCCATTGGATCCAAATCATGTTTTCAATGAGAATATTTCACGCGATTTATTGCCTTTCTTGATATGTTAGAAGTGTTCTTCTTTTTCAAAGACTTACTTTAATTGGGGGGTTTAGATTTTTTATCATTAGCTTGTTAAGAAAGAACTTTCCATTGAAGAACAGTCGTGTTCTATCCCAACTCCTTAGTCACCATTCTTAAAACCAATTGCTGGAAAATTAGAGTTAATGCATGCCATTAATATATATAGAATTCCATGTGGTTGATTGAATTTTGTGTTGCTAATTAAGAAGCATATTTTGGACTAATTAACATTCGCTCAAACCAAAAGGTTTCATAAAGCAAAACAAAATCCCATACCACCAGCAATTGCATGATCTTTAGTCTTTATCTTTTTGCAAAAGGGAAAATTGGTACATTATTAGTTGACTTGACTTGATCAAATTTAGTTCCAAAAAAAAGGCATTTAAAGTATGCAAGTATAACAAAAGAAAACTGCTGCTGCTATTAAACTGTTATGAAACTATTCAAAGACAAGCAAAAGGAAAAAAAGTGATAAAGGCAATTGCAAATTTACAATGCACTTCTTTTTAGCACCGACTTCTCTTTGCAAGTAAATAACAGCTAGTTTGAGTAATTGACATCTGTCAAAACTCTGTAAAAAGGTCGGTAGTCAAATTATCCCACAATGCCCTCTCTCAACCACCATTGGTAGCAGTCTATGAAGCTTAAAGCTGAACAAAATTTGGTTAAAGAGAGGAAATGGGTGTGGGGATATTTTCTGAAGATCTGATTGATTCTTTGGAATCCAATTATAAGCCAAGAAGAAAGTATGGGGATAAAGGACTTTTGGGGTGGATCACATACATGTCAATTTATTTTAGCTTCTTAAGAGGGTTCATGGCAATGCCAAGATCTTAGCAGTTGGGAGTCCAAATCTTCAATTGAATCAATTTTAAGAAGTATGTTCACATGGGATTTTGATAGGAACTTGTTTAATCAAGTATATTTGTTGAAAAGGAACTTGTGTTGTGAGAGAGCTATGGATAGGATGTCTCAAAAGTGATGGCTAACAAACAAATATCTTTTGCATTTATAAACATGACAGCTTATTGGGGTTTCTGATTCTAGAAGGAAAAGTGATGCAAGGTTTAGTTTCGTGTAGGTCACGAAGCCTTACTAAAAGGAAGATTTTTTAGTCTTAAGGCAGATAAAAATGGGCAAAAAAGAAGGATAATAAAGCATTAATTATGAAGTGGTAATGGAAGGGTTAAATAAGGATAGGGGTTTGAAAAAAAAGGGATTCTGGTAGGTAGGGTTATTGCCTTACTTGGGTAAGTGCCATTTTTCATGGGAAAGTAGAAGAAAGAAAAAGAGAGGTTTAAGTCTTTAAGAAAGAAAATGACTGCAAAACCCTAGAGAAAAAGAGAGAGAAGCTTTCACTTTATGCTTTCTTTTCTAAGATCTCTTAAGAGATTTCCAAAAGGATAAAATGGGGGAAAGGAAAAGGAAGCGAAACAGAATCTTGCTTGACTTCCTGCACTCTAATCTAATCATATAGTATGATATAATTTAGGTAGCTGTTTGTGAAGATTGAGACATAAATTTGCTTAAGTATATATATTTTCAAAAGGATGTGTACAAATTGCATGAAAAAAGTGCTTGTGAATATGGCAGAGTTCACACTTTTTCATTTCAATTGCACATATTTTCCTCAAGGACTCTGCTTTCCAACTGGAAAAAAGTGCCCTCATGGACAATTGGGTTATGATTTTTCCCTTTTTATTTTCTTATGTGGTGTTTGGAATTTGCCATCTTCCAGATTTTCTCACCCTGCAGTGCTGGCTTATCAAGCAATGTGCACTTCAAGGAAGGACAACGAAGCTCTCAGCTCAGCAGATTTTGCTGAATCTGCCAAATCAATTTGAGTCGTTTAATTCATAAATACAAATTCCTACTGTCTTTTCTTGATGCAAACAGCCGCTACATTTTCGTAGGTTTGATTGAAACCTCGTGGGTAATCAACCTTATCTTAGCTTTACATAACCTATTAATTGCCTTCCAGATCAAGAAAACAGAGGTCTCCATTATTGGGGCATTATTTAAAGATAAGGCAAATCACCCACAGTTTTTCAACTCTAATTCGTACGGCTATTTCAAGAATTGATGAGAGTTGAGAAAGAAACTCTGTCACGCCATTTCCTCATAGAGTTCATATGGCTAAAACCTAAAATAGTAGACTTATGAACCCTCATAAGAAGCAGCGTAGGTTTTGGTCCCAGAAAAAGAAAGCAGAGATTAAAAGCTATAGCCAACCAATCAGGGCTTCGGGGCCACTGCCCAATCATCTTTTTTACCGCCTTTCTTTCAATTCAAAGCGTGCACAAAAGAGAAAAGACATTGCAAAGCAAAGGGAGGATATTACCTCAATTTCACCCCCTCGATTCACCCTTTTTCCTCTTCTCTTCTTTGGTTTTAATCAATCAAGTCAACAAACAAATCACTTCCCAGTTTCCATCACCATTCTTGAAACTCCATGTGCTGCAAATGATGAAAGATGACAAGCCAAGCTACAAAAGGGTAAGGAGAAAAATGTGCCACCAGTCCAGGTCCAATGAATTTTATTTGATGCAAAAAGAAAGGAAGCAAAGCGAGAAACAAAATACTATGAAAGAAATTTGCAACTATATATTCATTAATATAAAGTATAGACTACAATCAGTAGCCATTAACAAAATTTGCCTACAATGGTATGGCAAGTCAATTGACAAAAATGAGGAAAAAAGGTAAAATGATAAATAAAAAGGAAACTTGAAAACTCTCCTTCGTGTGGTGGAATTCCTTAGCAGCATATCGTATCGAGGAGCTACAAAATTTATGCTGCTCTATATTGTTACCTGTATGTTAGATTTCTTTGGTCTCAATCTCAAAAGCCGAAACAAATAAAATGTCGTGTCATTAATTCAATCTTGTATATTTAATTGTAACTCTAATCTTGTGCTGAAGAAAAAGGAGCACAGCATGAAGATATATCAATTCCAGCAACCTCCATGGCATTGCAGACCCATTCAGGGACATCTCCTTTAGGAAACTACAAGACACCAATGTACCACGAGGTTGAAGAGCAATATATGAAGCAAGAGTAAACAAAAATTGCATAAATGACCACTTGCTGAAATATCAAATTATCTAGCCCATTGATAATTAACACCATATGCTAAAGATAAATAAAACCATATATTATAAGGGAAAGTTTCTTCTAATATGAAACTAATGCTTGATATATATATATAGTAATAAACTAATAATCATAAAGATTGATGAGAGAGAGGGAGAGAGATGGAAATACCATTTTTTGCAAAAAGTCGCACACGAACCTGCAAAAAGATCAAGAACATTAAATCAGCTTCTACAACTCAAAAATGAATGAGAAATAAAAAAAGAATAACGAAAGCTAGACAAGCTTAGTGGCAAACATACTCAGGAAACCTCCCCTGGACTATGGATGAGTGTAGATTTCTGCTAAGCTGCAATTGTAAAAAGGTTTACTCTCAATCATTAAAAAGGGATAAATAAGAAAGCAGCAAAGCTCAGGACATAGAAGCTTTAAGGTTGTACCTGCAGCATGTAATATAAATTGTGATATGATAGAAGCTGAGATCCCATAGCATCCTTTGTAACAAGAGAATGGATGTAGGCTCTCGTATAGTTCTTGCATACCTATATTTGGGCAAATAGAGTGATGCCATGATATACCAAAATAAATAAATCATACATAAACAGTTTCAATCATATGCGCCATAAAATGCATACCATACAAGCACATGTAGGATCAATAGGGCGAGTATCATCTGCCATCGCTCTATGCTTGAGTTTCAGCACTCCCTGCAATAAGTACTTGAAAAACATCAGAACACTAAATTTACATTTTATATATGATGAAAATGGGATGCAATTAACACCCTTCAGGTTTACTTATCCTGTTAGAAGGTGCCAGTGACTTAATAACATCCATAATTCATGTATGAATTCATGGGCAGGTAAACTTATGAGACCAAACTTTTAACGATAAATGCAAGAATGAAGAAACCTATCAGACACAATTCATTTTTAACACATTCAAAGAGAATTTAAAAGTTATACCAGAAAGCAAATACAAAGTAAGCAAGTTGTAGCTTATATATTGAAATAAAAACTGTGTAAACCAAATTTCACAATACCACACAGTGAACAAGATTGATAAAAGTTAACTCTCAAAATCTAACAATGGATATACCTCAGGAACAAGAGCAGTGCCAAATCGAGCAGTTCGAGTAGGATAAACACAGTCATACATGTCAGCACCTAAGGCACTACAAACTACAATATCCAGCGGATAACCAACACCCTGAAAATGTAGCAAGCACAGATCTCATGATTTAGAGCAATGCATGGAGAAAAAAGGCGCAATTCATCAGAATCTAAAAATGTTATGTGCAATGATAAAACCATTTGTACCATGACATATCGTGGTTTGTCTTCAGGCAGTGCAGCAGTACACTGAGCAACAACACGCCAAAATGAATCTTTATCTTCACCGCCTGCAAGACCACCAATAGCATAGCTGTCACACAAGTAAACTAGTTAATTTGGCTCATTTTTACTAAATCTCTACACAATTAGTAAAAGGCTGGTAATAAAGAGTATCTAAAATTTATGAATGTTATTGTTAACAACAACAGGAAGAGAGTTCAAAAAGAAAGTAGCAGGTATGAGCAGTCACGCACGACTACAAGGAAGTAATCAGCAAAAATTGCACACAAAAGAAAAAATGAATAACAGGCAGTCAAAATAGAAAACACTATTTGTTTATTATTTGCTTCACAAATATATCACAGGCTATCATAATACCAAGTAATGTAACTAGGTTATCCTAGCTTTAAACAGCACGTCACTCAAGAAAAATCATGCTAAGAAATTAGAGAGATTCATAGGAGTTATATTTCTTAAATAATCATCTCAAGTGCCAATAGTACGATTAACCTTTTATTTTGTAGTCTTGGAAATTGAGTTAGATATAGAATTGTAATGCAGAAAATCCATTGAAACTTGCTGAAGTAAGAAACATCATGATCTGATGACACACTAGAATAGGCCTATAATGCATGAATACTGGCACCTTGACAGTTGACACTATTGATTGATATAGAATGCACATACCCAGGTAAATTTCGATCCACCAACCCTCTAACACATATATCCCTGATAAAAACAAATATCAGAAAAGGGGGAAAGAGTTATTAGATGTACTATATCGAAATAGGACAAAATACACATCAAATAGGAATGTTATAAAAGGAATATTGGAAATATACCTTAATTTTGGATCCAAACCACCTTGTACAATACCAAACAAGTTCTGCTCATGTGGTCTTTTGTGAGCTGTAAAAACATCAAGGGTGAGCTGTAAAAAATATCAAGGGAGAATAATAAAGACCCAACAAATGCCACCCTTAAGAGAATGACAATATGACATACTAAATGGACAGTTTAAGACCATGGCCTTTTTTCAGAATAAGAGCTACAGTGAAATGATTGATGGAAATGTGTGGGATCATAGTGCAAAAGGTAAAAGCTGATAGTTAATAAATTAAAGGACGATCAACAATAACACTATGTTACTAATGTATGGTTATAACACACTGTAAAAACACTAAAGAAAACTTTAAAAGTCCAAGTATCCAAGCTAGGAATAAGAGGAACAATAACCAACAAGCTAGAACACAGATTTACAAGAAAAAATGCTAATTTAAACCTTTAAATGGATTAGTTAAACAACATTTCAGTCATATGGTTAATATATCCAGTGAGAACCACGAGTGACATTCAGTCTTAAGCATAATTACCAGCTATGCATCTGTCTATCCACCGGAGGGTACGATACATGGCCTCCTCAATTCGTGGACCTGTAATTGTAGTTCTCACCACATCATCGAGAGCCATTATGATATCTGCTCCAATTCTATTCTGTATAATTTGGGGAGAACATAAGGTCAAAAAGGAATATTTCAAAACATATGAAGATGATATATGAAGATGATAAGCTTGAGAATTTTTAAGGAATTTATCCTACTTGGATTTGAATGGATTCCTCTGGTGTAAGGAGCATTGGCTTTCCATCAACTGGAGACTGAGTTAAGAAACATGAAGACTTGGTTACAAGAAAACAACACAAAAGCAATACAAAAAGTAACAAGAAAGACAAAAGCTCGCAGCTAATAGCTGAGCAGATCATATACTCTACAGCTCATTTTCATTACATAGACTTCAAAAATTCATGAACATGCAATTACCTGAAATGTTACACCCTTTTCAGTGATGTCAGCTAAATGCAGCAGTGATACCTAAAGAATTATGAGCAAGAAGAATGTCAATATTAACAGTATATATTACTAAAACAAAAGACTATCATGGATGAAAATCTTTTAAGAATGTGATCAATGAAAATTGATACACACTTGACATCAGGACTTCATGCAGATGAAAAATGATGTTATAGTGATTTACAGAAAGGGAAAAAAAAAAGCAACCGTCATATTTTCTAAATTCTATTTGTTTATATCTTTTTAAATGATGGTGGTGCACAGAAGCCACAAAACAGCAAATGTATGCATGCAAATAATGATGAGAAACAGAAAACCCAAAATAATGATCCAAAAATTTGGAGAAATAATATACTGCACTGTGTCAAATCATAACACAAACCATCTGAAAGCCTCCGGAATCAGTAAGCATTGCTCTAGGCCAGTTCATAAATTTATGAAGACCACCCAATTCATCAATAAGCTCAGAAGTAGGGCGAAGTGCCAGATGATATGTATTCCCAAGTATTATTTGACAACCAATCTCCTCAAGTTGGCTAGTTGTCAAACCTTTTATTGTACCTGCAACCAGGAAGAGCGACCATGCCTTCTAGTTAAACAGTTTAGGACATTAATGGCACACAATCCAGTGTGTTGATGCAGGCTTGATGTGTGAACATATTGAATCTTGCAAACATTTAACGAACATGATGCCATAGTATTTGTAGCATAGACATTAATGCAAGTCAAAGTTGTTTTAGAATCTTAAGAAAGCAGCAAATGCAACAGAGAGGCAAAGTATAGAGTGCAGATCAAACGTATTCAAGGAATATTTTTCTACCCTATGCTATATGGTCAACAGACAGTCTTCTATGTTAGATCCAACTCGAACCATCCATGCTTATTGTCCCTTCTATAGAAAGCATAATCCATACTTATAATGACAACTATCATAAGAGAATCAAATCGTGACACAATTGAAGTCATTAATTTGTTGAAGAGTAAAAAATATTTCACCTTGGTCTTAAAGGATTTTAAGGATTTATACTCTGACAATAAAAAGAATTGATGATGCTAAACCTTGCAATATCTAGAAATCTTCAACAAACCCTCTGAAGTGAACATATAATTGCAAATGTAAAAGATGTAGAATTTCTAAGAGTTGTCTTAATATTATAAATATGCTCTGAATAATACTGACAAGAAAGAGTAAAAACGAAGTCTTCTTGCTCTTAAAATTATTAAATGTTATAATCTAACAAGAACAACAAATAATTAATAAGATATATTGACTATCTAGAAACCTTCCAAAAAAAAAAAAACCCTCTACAATGTAACATATACAAAATGTAAGAGTTATAAAATTTCTATACATTTTTTGAGTATCATAAATATTAAAAAAATGTGCATGATAAAAACTCCAACCTTGTGTTCCAACAGGCATAAACAAAGGTGTCTGGCATACAAAGTGAGGGAGTGTTAGTTGAGCTGCACGAGCACGATTAAACCTCCCTAAAACCTATCAAAAGCAGAAACAAATTTCCACATTAGCAATCAATAGAAGCTGCATGGCTGCATTCAACAAACATCTTCAAAATTGGAACCATCGAGATTGAGCAAAAAGAAAATCATGTTCACTAATTAAAATACCCCCATATTCCAAGAAAAAAAATAATACTAGTAACTACAACAAAAAGTAGAGTTCATTACCAAAGAGAAACAGAATATAATCAGAAAATTACGAGCCAAGGCAGCTAAAACAACTTCCACTAAGAGAGATTCTTCAACTAAAGTAGCTTTTATATTAAGCATTGTCAACCACTGCTCTTATCCATTACTCTTTTACCATTATTTAACAGAAGAATGCAAAATTTAACACTGACAGGCTTATTAAGGAATAACTAGAAAAGGCAACATTAAAATTTAAATCTGTACCTCAAAACGAAGCGCCATTGAAACAATTTTTCTCCCGTTTTCCTTTAACTGAATACGGATAAAGTACCTATCACAAGCATAAAAAAAATAATTAAAATTTTTAATTACAAAAGTAAAAGAAAACAAAACAAAATGCACCAAAGCATTTAGTTATTACTCATCAATTTCGCCGCCTCAAAGTAGAAATATCAAACAAAAGAAAAAAAGAGACAAATTTACAAGCTATGCAGCATATAAGAACACTGAGAAGGAAAAAGGCGCGAAAAAGATGAAGCAAACTTACGCCGAGATAATGGAGGAGGATGTTGTTGCAGGGGCGGAGGAGGAGGAGAGAAAAGGGAGGAGACTGGTGGCGTATAAAATGCCCTACTACGAGGGCGAAAATAAGGAAAAGAGAAGTCTCCTGTCTCCCAGCGGCGGCTGTGCTCTTTTGTTTGAGTGCGGCCACGCGGGTATTTTTCTACTCTCTTTTTTTGTTTGTTGTTTATATACTTTGTTTCCGGTTCCAAGGCATGGCACTGCCCAACGGTTATTTTCAATTTTGTATTTTGGTTAGGAAACGTGGTCCGTTAAATTGTTAAAAGTCCAAAACATTAAATAGCGATTAGAAGTTACAACGGTTCTTCTGTGGATATGTTGTGAATTGGGTCCATATTTGTTCGATTGGGCCTTTGACAGCCTCGAGCCTACAGATTGAAACGGGTCATTCAACCGTGAGATCAATGTTAGGGTCCACGATACCAACAATAGTCTTTTTTTTAAAAAAAAAAAAAATGTTGGAAGATTTATTTATCTTATAATGAACCGATTCGTCTCTTTTGTTTTCTGGTTCTTATGTAGAAAAAAAAAATAATGAATGTTTGAACAATATTAACTTGTAAAAGAATAAGTGTTAGAGTCTATGAAATTGTAACCTTTTAGCGTAAATATACATATTCATAATTTTGTTTAAGGATATATTCAGAATTCCTAATTTAGTATCAGGCTTAATCATTTTAATACCTTTCTTTTTTATGTGATTATTTTCTTGTTTGCATAATTTAAAAGCTTTTAGTCCCTTTCCAAAACTTTTTCATTTTAGACTCATCTCTCATCTCTTATTAAGGCCTATCACCCTTCTAGTGCACCATTTCATGTGTGTTAGAAGGTTTACATGCAAGCATACACCTTGCATACACTATCTATGACCTACCAGTTGAGTTAAAAAAGCTTAGATGCATTAATATAAATATGTAAGGTCCCTTGTAATTAAGTTCTTACATTTAGTAAGTTATTTAGGATAATTTCTTAGTTTGGGTTGGATTCTCATTTAGATGTTTGGAGTTTTGGATATATTGAGATTTATTTTGATTGTGATTAGATTTCACTTATACCCCTAAAAAAATCTTATATCAATAACGAAACATGGATTCAGTTATAGTAATCGATACTCCATATAACTGGCATAATTCTAAATTTACATAAATATTGATCAACCCAAATAGGTCTAAACCATATGATGCAGTGTTGAGCCATTTCAGTAAATCTTGTAGCTGTCGTTTTAACCCATGTGTCACCAAAATGTTATCTACTCTTTATATTAAATATGCTCACATTTTACGAGTCTTCCTATACATTCTTTTTGCCATTTATGATTGATTGGATCGCCGAGTTTTATCGATGAAGAAAATAATCATTCAAAATTCCACTCATAAAAAGCCAATCCAATTCTAACAAATTAGTCCTAAACAATAAAATGGATATGAATACTGTAATTTAAAAAAAAAGAAAAAGAAAAAAGAAGCTGATTATCTGTTTCTGTTTCAGCTCTAAAAGGTTTATATTTTTACAGAATTATCAATTTTATTTAGTAAATTTTTCTATTGATTTAAAAAAAAAAGCATTTATCATAAAAAAAAAAAAAGTTAGAAAGCGAAGATCACTCAGTAAGCAAAGATAATTTGTAGTTTTTTACTGATACTCATTGAAGTTTGATTGTTTGAAGTCCCAGTTATTTGGGTTTTTATTACCGGTGGGGTCTCTAGAGTCTAGACTGTAAAAAATGAAGCAAGCGAAGGGACCAACAACCCAAACAGCCCTGTCATAATACAGGCATGCATGTCGTAATATCAATTCCAACATTTAACTCATCTTCTTCCTCTGAACGAATTTTTCGTTTCTTATTAGAGACTCAGGCTTTAGATTAGATCTCCTTTCACCCCGATTTGTTAAAACCCTAGTTCGATCCGCCATCGCCACCGCGATCGAAGCTCCCTCTTATCTTTTCACACTCTCTGTCTCTCTCAGGTTGGATGCACTAATTGCTCATTGATTTATCGGCTGAAATATCTTCTGCCAAATGATTTATTATGCTTGCTGATTGATTGATGTATGTACAGAGGTGAGGAGATTGAGTGATCTGTAAAAATGCAGCACCTTCCGACAACGATTGAGGAACAGTTGTTTCTGAAAGCGATTAGGGAGGAATGTCCATGGGATAGTTTGCCCAAACGGCTTCAAGCCACCCTTAATTCTAAAGAGGAATGGCACCGAAGGTTAGTTAAAGCTTGAATTATGCTACTTACACTTCGTCTCTTAACTGCAATTATAAAAAGGATGTAATTTGTAGCTTTGAAGAAGTTCGTTATTTTGTTTCAGAGAGTATGTTTAGGATCAATTCGCCATAGAGAGCTGAGTGTAAGTTTTAGTTTTCTTCTTTGAGAGGAAGTACTTACTGTCTGCTTAATTTATTGATGGATGAGTTGTTTTATGAAAGAGAGTTCTCTGAAATAATTCTATGAGATTAGTTGGAAATTTGAACTGGCATTACTCACTTATAGCAGACCGGACCTTTAGGCACTCCTACTGGGTGTGGAGGTGTGTTTTCCCTGAATGAGAATCTGTGCATGAATGATTTTGTTTAATGCTTCGATGCATAATCCACCATTCAGATGTTATAAAATTGGTTTTGTAATAGTCTTCTTTAGTTTGGCTCTCTTTGAAGCGATATATGCTCCTTAGGTTTTAGGAAACGCTTCTTCTGGGATTGCCTAGATTTCTGAAAAGCTGGGTTGGGATGCTAACAATTTTGAATCCTTTTAAGGAAAACAAATTAATATCAATGGTTAAATAGACTATTGATTAAATGTTGTTTCAGTTTTCACTTGCTATTCCATACATTTCATTCCTGTGTTAAAGCATGATACCAGTTTGAGATGGTTTTTACATTCTTACTTTTGGTCCCTGGTTGAAATGAAATTCATTCTTTTCTATCCTGATTAGTCAATAGAACACAGTGCTCATGTCTATGTGCTATTCGGATTAGTTTTCTGTTGCTTAATATTACCCATCTCTTACTCCTTTCTCTTATGGTAATTCCATTTAGGATTATTGACCACTGTATCAAGAAAAGGCTCCAATGGAATACTTGTTATGCTCGCAAAGTATGCAAAGAAAGTGAATACTATGAAGAGATGATGCGTTACTTGCGAAGGAATCTAGCGGTATGCATTAAGTAGAAAGTTTTGGGAACGTTGTTCTTATTTCCCTTAATATGATTTGTTTCTATAATATGGTTCTATAGAGTCATTTTTCTTGTATGATCAATGTTCATGTTTCATAATGATTAAAGAATATGTTTTAAGCTCTCAAACGAATTTGAATGAAAGTATATAAATGTTACTCTGAAGTAAAAGCAGGACTATCATGGTAAGAAACTGCATTGCAGGCCAGCTACATTTCTGGTTTGGTGGAATGGCTTTAATACCTTGACTGCTTGAAGATATTCTCTGATAAAAAAATCATTTCTATCAGTTGCAGCTTGTAGGATACATTGAATGAGTCTCCCCATCCTCTTTCCTTGTCATTCCTAGTGGTTCTTTGCTGTTCACATTTTGAATTTTCTTTTGCAGTTATTTCCTTATCACCTTGCGGAGCATGTTTGCCGTGTGATGAGAGTGTCTCCATTCAGATATTACTGTGATATGATATTTGAGGTTATGAGAAATGGTAATTGATCACTCCTATTTGGTTTTATCACCAACTTCGCTTTTAGGAAATGATATTTCTGATGATAGAAAAAAGTTTGCGAATTCAAATCTGGTTAAGTGATCTGCTAAGGAATTTCATGTCTCGCTAGAGCTTTTACTGTTTCATCTCTCTACTTCAATGATTTGCACTATTAAGTATATCATTAATTTTTTTTGAGGGAATATCTTTAAATTATTTAATCCCTTTAGGCAGTGCTAATGTTTAAGCTACTCCAGGTTGTTCTAGTTTAAGCTTTAAAGGTGAGTAAATTTCTGCTTATCCAAAAAAGAAAGAAAAATACTATATTTTTGGCAGGGGCTGATATGTAATCAAGCGTTTCTTCTTGTATGTAAGCAGTTAAAATGCATCTATATTTATCAACCCTACAGTATGCACATTTACATTTACTTGCACTAAATATTTATGTGTTTATGCAGATTGAATGAGCTTTGACCTTTCACCAATTGTTACTGCTTTATGACTCAGTTTTGGCTTCATATGTAGATAGGCACTGACCATTCCCAGGCATTTCTTGTTGTTGACAGAGCAACCTTATGACAGCATACCAAATTTCAGTGCTGCCGATGCCTTGAGACTTACGGGTATTGGAAGAAATGAATTTATTGATATCATGAACAAGTGCAGGTCTAAGGTACTGAATCAGATTTTTGCTTACAAATTTATGTGTCACAATTGGCTGGTGAGCACCATGGTGGTTGCTTGTGCATGTTGTTGCTCCTTTATTTATATGCCTTCACTAGTGATCCAGGTCAAGTGCATGCAATCTTGCACTGACTAAGACTCATCATTCTTGGTAACATGGCAGTTCTAACTTGAATGATAATAGCTTTTCTTTTTTGGTACAAACTTGTATCATTGTTTTATTCTGCTGTTTGTAGCGTAATTGGCAGGTTTTCGAACTAATATTTTCGGATGCATTATCTCATTACCTTGATGATAAAGCAAGGCTAGTCTTGTGACCAGAAGTTGAGCTTTGTCCCTTGACAATCAATCATTTTCATTACTCATTACTTGGGAACAACAGAGGCCATAAGGATTTTTAATAAGCATAGACTTTCAGCCTGATGTAGTACAAAATAGGGTTGTTTTACAAACTGGCTAAGCTATAATAGTTCCCTCTAGTATCATAGGGTGCAGATCATATCCAACGAAACCATTCTAGTTGACAAAATAATTTAAGTTGCTTGTCTTTTTCCAGGTTTTTTGGTTGGCTTTATTTGTCCTGCATCTTGCAAGCTAGATTATATTTAATAATTTATATTCATTATAGTATCTTTGTTATTGTCTTACCTATTGTTTGCTTATCTGGAGCTATCCAGAAAATCATGTGGAAGCTGAACAAATCGATTGCAAAGGAGTTGTTACCTACCCAACCTGTGGACTTCCCGATTGAACCTTGGTGGGGAGTTTGTCTTGTTAACTTTACCCTAGAAGAGTTTAAGGTGAAGTTTTGAATGGTCCCTTCTTCCTTGTCTCATTATATCAGCTTTACTTGAAATCGTGCCATGTTCAGACACATGTAATTTTTTTTTTTTGGAAGAAAACTGCAACCTAACATTTCTTTGATGCTTTTATAGAAACTTTCTGAAGAAGAAATGGCAACAATAGATAAAATCTGCAAGGAAGAAGGTAATGCATTTATCCTGTTTGACCCTGAAGTTATAAGGGGTCTATATCGACGTGGACTGGTCTATTTTGATGTCCCTGTCTATCCGGATGACCGATTTAAAGGTTAGCTGTTTGCTTTCACTTTTTTTTTTTTCATTTTCACCTTTTTATTTATTAGTTAATATTCTAGTGTTTTAGGTTTCAAGGGCTTAAAGTAGACCTACTCTTTTGCTAATTAATAAATTCTATTTTTATTCATGTAACTAGGTATATACATTTTCTTTGTGAATTAATATAGTCTGGAGTATGGAGTACTTGAGTCTTTTGATTTTGCTGAAATATGCTGCCCCCCTCCTCCTCCTCATAGTCAGAAGAAAATAAGGAACTATATAACTATTTAGAAGTGAAGGAGACTGTGTGTTTGTTGAGTGATACGCATTAAAGTAGGCTGCTCAATTACAGTCATGAACAATTATACTGAAAGGTAGATATCCCTCGACACTTATTTTTGCAATTCAGAGCATTCTTCCTTTTGTCCTGAAAAAGCATCTTCTCTCTTCTTTAAACTGCACTTAGTTTAGGAGGATGGACTTTATGCTGTTACAACTTGTCTTTATATCATTTCCAATTTTGTTCCACAAATTTGACTTCGGCATTAAAGTCCCTTAATGTTGGTTATTCATATCGGTCTTTTTCTTGGTGTTAGCTGGTAGTCATTTGAGAATTGAAGTTGAGTTGGATTTCTGACTTTTCTTAATCAATTAACTTTATCGAAATGTCAAACTTTCATAATTAAGATATTCTGCAGTTTTCCCTGTGTTTTCGCGTGAGTTGACCAGTCCAACAATTAGTCAGGAGAGAAATGGAGAATCAATTTATTCGTATTTGGGAGTTATTAATCTCTCCAAATACAGCATCCGACTCTTGTTCCGCTGAGTTCTCTGAGTGTGCTTGTCTCCCTTCTTCCTTAATACTTACCCTGGCAAGTATTTGTGAAACAAGAAATTATGCCTATGGAAATAAAAAGAGCAATTGTTTTTCAAGAGATACTCTTGACTCTAAACTCTAAGACTTAAAGATCCTTTTCAAAATCTGTTTGCATTTTAAGACAAGATAGACACAAAGACACATCCAAAGCATTGATCAGTGGTGTTTGCAGTGACTAAGGGTCGGAGACCTATAGCTGAAGTATTTATTAGCCAAGCATTCTTCTTCTGAGCCTTGTGGTTTTCACCCTTAAGAATTATGACATTGAAAAGTAGGTTCTTTTTGCCTTCTTTTCTGTAGGATGCTCTCTATATAGATGTTTACTTAGTAGCAAGTTCTCTTGTCTGTACTATCATGGATTTCATTTAACGAATCATATTGGAATATTAATTCTGCTTCCTGCTGCTTAAATGTGTTTTTAATTGGGTAATGGAATAGGAATATACCTTACCACCTCTGCTTGAGTCCTGTTGGATTTCTGAGTTGATTTATTAATACTACTGTAGTTCAGTTTCTAGGCTAGAAGGGTTTGTTTCAAACAAGGAGCAGTCTTATGAGGATCCTATTGAGGAGTAAGTTGTTCTCTGATCTTTTGCTCATTTCAACGCCATTTGGTAGCAATCGGACTTAAATTTTTAATGCTAGTAATTGGACTATTCAGGTTGCTGTATGCAGTTTTTGTTGTTTCAAGTGAGAATGCAACTGTGGCGGAGCTGGCATCAACCTTACAAGCGGATCTTAGTCAACTGCAGGCTGCTGCATCTTTTGTTTGTCGCTTGGGATGGGCTGTAAAAGTAATTGATCCAGCATCTGTGCTTCAAGAAAACACAGGTGTACCTCCTCATGGTGTCAGTCTTGCAGATGAAGAAGATGCTTCTCAGGGTAGTTCGACCTCTGCAAATATGTCCACTGATGGTGAGGTGGCTCAACAAGGAGAATTTTGGGGTACAGAAAACTATGGACCTCGTTCTAGCGATGCTCGAGTAGCTTTTGTTGTTGATGCTAATATAACATCTTATCTTATGATGGGTTCTGTTTCACCTGGTAAGTTACCTTTTTCCTGTGTTTTCTTTAAATGCCGTTGCTCACATGTGATTCCTATCTTGAATATACTTCATAGTTTATCTTCTTTTTGACATTATAACCATGGCATTCTAGCCATTTACTTACAATGCTTGATTCCATGAACAGCATTTGAAATGATCAAGAATTTTGAGTATGTACGATATTCTTATGCACAAACCCATCATCCCTTTGCAATTGCACCCATCATCCTTGCCCCAAAGGCCCAAATACACTTGCTATAATAAAATATTATGGTTTTTTTTTTTTTTTTTTTTTTTTTTTTTTAATTGTAATCTGCATGTCTAACAAAATATTAGATAGCCTTTTCTCTGACATAATTTGTTTGTCCTCTTACTGGGTGTTTTCCAGGATTGAAATCTCATGCTGTGACGTTATATGAAGCTGGAAAACTAGGTCATGCTAGCATTGCAGATCTTTGCAAAGATCTTAGCACATTAGAGGGAACAAAATTTGAGGGAGAGTTGCAGGAATTTGCAAATCATGCATTTAGTCTCCGTTGTGTCTTGGAATGTCTACTATCAGGTGGAGTTGCCACTGATACTAGAGCAGTGGAAATTGGTGATAGAATGGGAGTGTCCGCTTCTGGCTCTGATGAGTCTACTCTAGTACCTGAAACCTTGACTGATACATCACAACAACCTACTGCTAATGAAACTGGAGAAATCATTAATGATACCTGTAATTTAGAAATATTACAGCAAAGTTCTGATGCGAACGGTTCTGTACCTGAAGTCATTGGTGATGGCAGTTCTGCTATCTTATCAAATGATGGTGATCTCTCGAGTGAGGTTCCTAAATCAGATCTGAATGTCCAGAATGATGAGAAGCTGATACAGATAGAAGGGCTTGACACAGCAAAAGGAACTTCAAGGAGGAAAAAGAAATATCGAGTGGATATACTTCGCTGTGAAAGCTTGGCTTCTCTGCCCAAGGCAACCTTAGATCGGTTATTTCTTCGGGACTATGACATTATTGTGTCTATGGTTCCTCTGCCATCTTCATCTGTTCTTCCTGGACCATCAGGTCCCATTCATTTTGGTCCTCCTTCCCATTCATCAATGACGCCATGGATGAAATTGGTGCTATATTCAACAGTAGGTAGCGGGCCTTTATCAGTTGTTCTGATGAAAGGGCAATGCATGCGCATGTTGCCTGCACCATTAGCTGCTTGTGAGAAAGCCCTTATATGGTCTTGGGATGGTTCAACAACGGGAGGGTTAGGTGGAAAGTTTGAAGGAAATTTGGTCAAAGGAAGTGTACTTTTACACTGTTTAAATTCGCTTCTCAAATTTTCTGCTGTTATAGTGCAGCCCTTCAGCAGAAATGACCTTGATGGTTCTGGAAAAGTAGTTACACTGGACATACCCTTACCCCTTAAAAACTCTGATGGCTCAGTTGCTCTTGTAGGGAACGAGCTGGGACTGTGTGCAGAGGAATGTTCGAAATTGAATGATCTATTGAGTGATTTGGCTCAAAGGATAGAGTTATGGACTGTTGGTTACATCCGCTTAATAAAACTTTTTAAAGAAAGAGAATTTGATCATTTTGCCCCTGATCACGAGAAGTATGAATGGGTTCCACTAGGTGTTGAATTTGGAATGCCACTTTTTAGTCCTAAATTGTGCAATAAAATATGTGAAAGGGTTGTCTCATCCCAGTTACTACAAACAGATTCACTACATGAGCATCATGATTCAATGCAAAGCATACGTAGGAGGTTGCGTGATGTTTGTGCAGAGTATCAGGCAACAGGTCCTGCAGCAAAACTTCTTTACCAAAAGGACAACCTAAAGGATCCTCCAAAGGAGTCATCGAAACTACTTATGAACTATGCTAGTGGAAAGTGGAACCCACTGGTGGACCCTTCTTCTCCCATTTCTGGAGCATCTAGTGAACATCAAAGATTAAAACTTGCCAGACGACAGCGTTCTCGGACTGAAGTCTTAAGCTTCGATGGTAGCATTCTGAGGTCCGTCAAATCTGCTTGCTTACCTTCTTTCCCCCCCTCCCCCTTCTAATGTTATGTTGATTGCAGTGTTTGGTTGTATATTATTCATTTTGAATTATATTTGCAGATCATATGCCCTAACTCCTGTATATGAAGCTGCCACTAGACCCATTGAAGATTCCACCCCTGTAACCACAACAAAAGTTGATCCCGATGAGGCTGACATCAAAGAAATAATCCTACCTGGTGTTAATCTTCTTTTTGATGGTGCTGAGTTGCATCCCTTTGATATAGGTGCTTGCCTGCAGGCTCGCCAGCCAATTTCCTTAATAGCAGAGGCAGCGTCCGCCTCTACATCTTTTGCAACTAAACAGGCCTTATAAAATCTTGTATAGATAGAATATTTGTCTGGAATACTGACCAATGGAAGTTATTGGTGTCCTTATACTTCATTGTTCTGGTTATCTGCTTCGTCTGCTTCATCTTTGCAGTCATTCTGCGGGAAACCTAGCAGTTAAATCAAAGGTAAATATCAATATGTCTTCTAGTATATGGTACTTGTATGTTTTCTTGGCTTCTTATATCTATTCATTTCCTGAAAGGTATCTTTCCAATTACTCCTACTTTTGATAATCATTTACGAAGTAGCCACTTAGCTGCCTTTGGATCATCACGTGCTAGTGCTGCAAAATGCAGAGAAGCTAATTTGTTTCTTTGTTGTGTCATGGGGCTTAATTGTAATTGTAATGTTTTTATAAATCTAGTGTTAATTTGATTTTGTAGATTTATATTAGGATATTAGATATAGAAAGTTAGAAACTTAGTTTTAAGTAATTTTGTGTCTTATTCTTTTGGGATGAGGGTTCTATGTAAATCAATCTACTACTGTTGATTAGAATGTTAAGAGATAATTTAGCACCGCCATTATTGCTATTGAGAACTGTGTGATGCAATCAACCTTAGGTTTTCTTTCTTCTTGATTGTGAGATGCAATCAAGAAGCTACCCTGCCCGGATCTTTTCTTCGTTTAAATTTTCCTGTTTTTTTCTCGAGAACTACATATTAGAAGACAACAATAAATCTCAGCTCCTTGCTGCTTACATCAATAAGTGCTGTGCTGACTATCTTTACCGGCATGAATGCAGATGCTCTATATTGCTCCAAGGCTGCTCTTGGATTGCTGCGGGTTAAAATATCTTCCGAGAGAAAAGGGAATGCTAATTTGTGACTAGTAGGTTGATTACCATTTTTTCCTTGAGCTACCTAGTTCGATTGCTAAAATGTCACCCATTTCTTGGTCCTTATTGGTTGCAAGAAACGATGGAAAGTCTTTTTTTTTTTTTTTTTTTTTGCACATGATACATATGCTAGGAAAACGAGACAATTTGGTTCTTTCACAGAATGTATACAGTTGTAGCTGTCTGCTTAAGTTGCATAGAATTCTTATTTGAAAATTTTGTGAGCTAATTCTTTGTATGTCAAAAAGAGAAACCCTGCTGCATTGTAAGAAGGGCTGAATTACATTGAAGATATTTTGAGAAGAAAGGTTTGCATTGTTAATTTGTTATTAAAAAATTGCTATCTTTATCTCTGGCTACTTCTAGTATTCAAAATTGATCAGCATTGGTATCTCATTGACAAAATTTTATGATTTGCAGGTAAAAATTTGCTTAGAAAATATAGAAGTTTTTGAATCTTTCCTTCTTTATTTTATTATTATAAAAGTTATACTAGGTATTCAATGATTTTATTTATTCGTTTTCTTTTATAGCACTGTACTGTATCATTTTCATTTCCTTCCAAATGCATCAATCCAGTGGTTTTAAATTAAAATCCCCCAAGTCCCATGCCGTGGCTGACCTTCACTCAGAGACAGAGTGATTAAAGATATTTATTCATCCAGGAATCGAAGATAGATCCAATCTGTGAATTGAATGAGTGAGATTTTCAACGGCCAAAAAGAAACGAGAATGAATGAGATTTTTTCAGAAAGTTTACAAAAGAGACACGTGTCCCGTGTTTGCCGTGACATATTACTAAAACTTTTCCGCTTCCGTTCACGTGGCAGACCAGAAAGGGGAGCATTCCCGCTTCCATGCCGCTCTCGAAACGCTTAGTAGTAAATCACTCCCAAGCATACAACACACACAAATAAACAAAATCATTTCTCATTTCTCATTCACTCACTCACTTCAAACTTTCAATCTGCTTTCGCTCTTTCTCACTTTTTGATATGTGAATATTCGATTTCTTTCTTGCTTCTCTTCTGGTGTTTGGATCAACTTTTTCTTCTTTCATTCCGCGCCTTTTGATCTTTTTTCTGTTCCCAAATACAAAAGAAAAGAATAGAATTCAGAAAGGCAAATATGTTACACTCATCATTTTTATTAGAATCAAATTCCACCAAGTTTGCTTTGTTCACGTCAGCGTTTTGCTCAAATGCCACCTCTTCTTCAGTCGTTGGTTCTTCTCTTCCACAAATGGGGTATGGTCCTTCATCCTTTTTTTTTCTTTTAATTTTTCTTTTCCTTAAAAACTAAAAGATACATGAGTTGGTGCTTTCTGGTATACTATTGTTTAAATTTTGGAGGTAATCGGGAAAAACTTAAATTAAGTGGATGGGTTGAATTGTGTAGCGTTAACTGTTTAATTCTCGTAAGATCAATGATGATGAACCTTCATGTCTTAATTAGGAGGAATTCATATAATGTTTAAGCTATCTTATTGACTATGTGTACCCAGTAAAAAAGCTGTAAAAAGGGGTAGATTTATGCCTCTTTTAGCTCTTGAGTTTGGCATTTGTTGACCTCTGTTAGTTACTTACACTTTAGATTGAAGTGGAGTAGAAAAGCATCAAGTAGCAGCAGCCAGCAAGGACTTTCAAGTAAGGCATGTCTATGCTTATCATGCGATTCAATCTGACTTCTGCATTTTTATTTTTAAATAAAGAAGATGAAATATGACTGAGTTTCTGGACATATTGAAAGGCAAGGAGCCGTTGCAAGCATAGGACGACTAATGTCTATGGGCGTCAGGCTCAAGAACGTGTACTTGAGGTACTTTAATAACCTGAGGTTGTTAATCTTCATTATATTTGTTTGCAATTGTCATATTTGCTAGTTTTGTGGGAGGTGCATGCAGTTGGTATTACTCTTCTGCTTCCCCTGCTCGTTTTAAGAAGTGAACTTTTGTGGATGGTGCATGGAATGTGTTTAGATGTCTTCTTAATGTTATATTGGAAAATGTTTTACTTGCTCTATGAAACTGTCTTTATTTGTATAACCTTCGTTATGCTCATTTCTTTTGCATGTATAATTCCAGGAAGCCCCAGAAATGTCAGAAACCACTCCATCATTTAAAATTTTCCCAGGACAGGCATTTCCATTAGGTGTATCAGAAGTTGATAATGGAATCAATTTTGCCATTTTTTCGCAGCATGCAACTGCAGTTACACTTTGCTTATCACTTCCCCAGAGGTGACAATGCATTTTCAATTGTGTTATATTCTTTGCATGATTGTTCTTTTGGGAGGTTGAAATATTGTTTTCATTTTTGTCTCTGCTTAATTAGTTTACATCCTGACTTATGTAAATTAATTATTTACTAATGTGAATTGTTTATGTTGTTCATTCTTTATAATACATGTTCATTAGGCAATGCATATAAAAGTTTCTTTATATTTATAGCATATATCAAACTAGATACGGAAAGTTCTACATTATTGTTAATACTGTTGATGAAGAGTGATTTGTTGTTGGCATAATCTATTGTAGGGGAGAGCTTGACAGTATGGCTGGTACCATGACTGAAATTTCCTTGGACCCTCGTGTCAACAAAACTGGAGATATTTGGCACATATGCATTGAGGTGTTATATTGATCAGGATGCTTGGAACAATTTATTAATGTTTTAATTAGTGTGAAGTTTTCTTCTTACATTGTCTTCTATATGTATATATTGAACTGCTGAATCAACTGCTTAACTTTTCTAGCCATTGTCTAGTATGATATTCTGTTTGCACCATTGAAATGACTCAAATGTAGGATTTGCCTCGGAGCAACGTCCTCTATGGTTATTGCATGGATGGTCCCAAAGATTGGGACAAAGGCCACCGATTTGACAGGAGCAATGTGCTTATAGATCCTTATGCTAAGCTAGTAGAAGGCCGTCGGCATTTTGGAGATCCAAAGCATAAATTGTCAAAATTTCTTGGAACTTATGATTTTGATAACTTGCCTTTTGACTGGGGAAATGATTACACTCTTCCAAACATACCTGAGGTATGCGCAAGATAGTATTCTTATACCCATATTTTTCAATTTTATTTGGTGTATGATCTTAACTAAATTTATAAATAATTTCTTGTACGTGCATCCCATGCACTTTGTGCCAGATATCAAGTAAATCCTACACTTTGTTTACAGTTGAAGTCTTTGAGTGTGTATGACACCTAAAACTTGCTTTGCAGAAAGACCTTGTCATATATGAAATGAATGTCCGTGCCTTTACCGCTGATGAATCTAGTTGCCTGGATCCAACTGTACGTGGAACTTATGCTGGTCTAATTGAGAAGGTAATGAATTTTTGCATTATGATCAACCACTTACTAACTAAATGCCTTTGGAATAATGAATCAATTATTAGACTTAAGTTTGAAATTTATTATATCTGGGGCTGTATGTGTATGTATTTCAATCTCAACCTGTTGTTAGTTATAACTATTATTTGGACAATGTTGGCATAGATACTTAACATTGACACAAACTTGATTCAGGTATAAGACACAGTGTCTTTAGGTCAGTGAATCCTAGAAGGAAGGATTTGCCATTCCTGTGGCGTCTGATGCTTTCTTCCTAAATAGTGTCATTCTTTCATGAGAATAAATAAATTTGCAGCCAGAAATCTTGGCAAAGATAATCTATGAACTAAGAGGAATGTGATTTATAAAGGAGAAGACAGCATAATATTATGTTTTTATCTTTTGACAACTCACATGTGCTACACTTATCCACACGACGGTCAATATGCTAAAGGATTTTGTTTAAAGTCACTCTTGTTTTTCATGAAAGCATTAGCCTACTGCAGTGACTATTTGAAGTTTAGTGACATATTTGGTTTGGTAGAGAGAGTAATTTTTGGACTAGTTTCATGCATATATCTATCTGACTGCTTCTTTGTTAAATTCTTTTTGAAGATCCCATACCTTCTGGAACTTGGAATCAATGCAGTGGAGTTGCTGCCTGTATTTGAGTTTGACGAGTTTGAGTTACAAAGGCGCCCCAATCCCAGAGATCACATGGTAACTGGAATATTTAATCTACCTGCTTTGTCCTTAAAAATTATATGTATCATACAAGAAACTGTGGCGCTTTTACGTATTTGTTGAAACGTATGTGATATGACTATTTTCATGAATGCTCCACTTTTCTTTTTAGTGTTTCTCTTTTCCATTCATCAGTTATAAATCAATCAGTTGATAATTTGCACAGAAGTTGGAAACTAGGTACTATTCATGGATTTAAGTAACTTATACCACTTTGTGGATTTTGTTCATAGATTTCAATTACTTAATAAATTGCCAAGCCTTTTGAGTAACAGATTTTAGTGATTTGTTCGTAGTTGTTCACAAATAATGATTCCTTCCAATCGAATATCAAGAATGAAATTATTGGGAAAGGCTTCTTTTCTTTTTTCTTTTTTTTCCCCTCTCTTTACCTTATTTAAATGCCTTGAAATCTCCTTATTTTGTATTGCTATTGCTGTATTAGTGGAAGTCAATTGTGGTTAGTTGGTGACGTTTATCATGACTATTCTGAATAAATAGCCTGATCGAAAATAAATTGAAACTTTTGTTTTTTATGTTAGTTGAGAAATGGGTGATTTTCTTGCTTGGGTATGTTCGTTTGTGCTTGAATTTGCACTGAAAAATGTAAGAAACTAAAAATACTAAAACTCCCATTTTTCTTTATGTGAGGTCAATACATGGGGTTACTCAACAATAAACTTCTTTGCTCCTATGAGTCGTTATGCTAGTGGTAGTGGGGGAGCTGTTAATGCTTCTCGGGAGTTCAAAGAAATGGTTAAAGCCTTGCATGGTGCTGGAATTGAGGTAAATGTCTTTTGTACCCATGTTTGGTAGAAAACATAATCCATGGTGATAGTCTAATTTTATTATTGTTGTTCCATAGAAGTGTGAAATTTTGCCTATTATATTGTCAAGTGAGATTTTATTTATATGCAGGTCATTTTGGATGTTGTCTATAACCATACCAATGAAGCTGACGATGAACATCCTTATACCACTTCATTTCGTGGCATAGACAACAAGGTCAATGTTTCTTTCTCTCTTTCTTCTTTTTACTTTTCTTTTTTCAGTGATGATAATAAGGTGTTTTGTCTCTTCAGACTTTAGAAATCATGTTTCTCGTTCTTAAATCTCTTATTGATGTAATATATTTGCCTTAGAAATGTTCTCCTTGTATTCTATTATTTTGTTTGCAGGTTTATTACATGTTGGACTTAAACAACAAAGGCCGACTGCTAAACTTCTCTGGCTGTGGTAATCTAGTGCTCTACTTGGCTTTTTTTCAATTATAAATTTCTAGATATACAACAGTTTGCTCCCGCATCATTCTTTCAGAACAAACGTATTCCCTTGCATATGTGTAGAAGTAACCCATTGCAAGTGTTTTGTTATAGTATAGGGACTGCTTCCGTTAGTTTTTTTTTTTTTTGCTTAGCAGTACCTTAATTCTTCTCTTTTTATTGTCTTACATAGCTACTCACATGATTCTGCCTGGAATTGTAACTTATTTATAAAGATATCTTCTATTGTTCATCACTGGAATTCAGAAAGAAGCTAAAATCTGAATTTTTATAGATATATGAAACAACTGGGAATTGAGTAGGAAGTAGTAGAGATATGGGGGAATTGTTTGCCAATAAGATCCCTCACTTTATTGGAGTTACTACTTTGGCCTGGTAAATAATTTAGCTTATTTCTTTCAACTTTGAACATCTTGTGTTCTGATCTCCTGTCTTGATGTCACTGAAGTAAAGACTCAAGAACTTGAATCTTGTGTGAATATCAGCTGAATGTGACCCAGGCTTGACTTTGAATTTGTCTTCTCTATGATAAACATTGAAAATTTTGAAAAGACTGGTGTTTTCATTCACTTGAGTTGATGCCTCTGAAGTATAGAGATTCATTTTACATAACATAAGTATTATGGTTTGACTCAGGCATAAATATGATCTATTCTTTCTTTATGGTGTTTTTAATCTCTTGAAGTGAGGCTGTCAAGTTTAGAATCCATCTTACATGATAAATAATTTAGATGTAAATCAGACTAAGTTTTAAATCTATCTTATATGACAATGATTAATCATTTTTATTATCACATGTAAAGTTGTTTCAGATTCAATATTTGTTCTTCTCCAGGGAATACATTAAACTGCAATCATCCTGTTGTCATGGAGCTCATACTTGACAGCTTGAGACACTGGTATGGATACAAATCTCATGGTAACTTATGGCCTTTTTCTGCTTATGGTATAGATTTTCTCCTCTCTGAAAGGAATTTGAAAACTTTTGACATTTTTTAAATAATATATTTTGATTGTTTGGTATTCAAATAATCTTTGGTATACTGCTGCTATGTTTTTTTGCTTATGATGGATTAGTTACCCAAGAAAGTTTAAGCTGGCTTCACATGAACACTTTGTTAGAAATGTCTTTTCCAGTTATATAAACTTTAACTCAATAAAGCAAAACAGAAGATACAACCGAAGTATGAAAAACTGTTGATTACTTGACTTGGATAATCTGGTTTTAAGGCAGCAACATTAATTACACCTGGAACATAAAGTTTGTTTTGTTACTTATGTGTGTATCACTTCAAACATATAGTTGAAATTGATATTTGTAAAGAATGCTGTTTTTCTAGCTTTCCTTACTGGATGCCAAAAATAGCTAATATTGGGTGAAACATACAGGTGTTTTTGTTATTGACAGACATGTTCCTTTCTTCATTGTTACCAAATGCAGGGTTACTGAATATCATGTAGATGGATTCCGATTTGACCTTGCTAGTGTACTTTGTCGAGGAACAGATGGCTCTCCACTTAATGCTCCTCCACTTATTATGGTATGTGATTTAAATTCCTTTTTGACTATGGGTGTTTAAATTTGCATGAATTCCTTATGATAAGTATGGAGATTTAAGGACCTAACATTGTAGAGCATTACTGTTTAACAGCCAAGAACTACTGAAGATATTGTTGATTAGATTTATTATTCTATTTTAAATGATTATCACAAAAGCACTGCTGGTTATTTGTGATGAAGTTTCATCCAGAGGACAATCATTTAAATGTTTGTGAACTGCAATGCTTGACTCCATTTGTTCTGAGATGTTAATTTGAGTTAATTTGTAAACGGGACTCCAAAATAAATGTGTCATTAATAGTACTGTTGGCTCACATTGAAAAGCAATATTGCTCCAGTTAGATCCCATTTTTATTGATTCTTGACCTCCACTTTATTTCGGGGTTGTTTTTGGAAAATTTCAAGTTACATTTTGTTGTTTTGACTTGTCACCTTATTCCTTTTGTTGAACCAGGCAATTGCCAAAGATTCCATCTTATCAAGGTGCAAAATTATTGCTGAACCTTGGGATTGTGGAGGACTCTATCTTGTTGGTAGTTTTCCTAATTGGGACAGGTAATTTGTTTAAAAAGTAATTGTATTTGGTCTGTTCATTTAGGGAACTAGACTGTTTAAAGCATGTGAAGACCAGCCATTAGTTGAGAACACTTCTCTATATCACTTTGAAATAAAGCTTTACCCCTCTTGTTATCGCAGTCTTTTTTACCTGAAAATGTGTGACACTAATATTATTGTGCACTAAATCTAGTTGTTGAAAGTTCGACAGTATTGTTAGTTTTGGAACCTTAAAATGGATATGATGATATCATTAGTTGCCCTCGTTCCTAATTTACAAATTGTTTTTACTAAAATATCTCAAATTATTTTTTGGTTTCACAAGTCCGGAGAGCATTGTTCATAATTGCATGGTTTTGTGATTAATCCGATCTGATTTATGTACCTTTTCCTTTCCACTTCAAACAATTTCATTCTGGAAAAGTCTCTTCTAAGAACACAGGATCTTTTCCCTATCACTTATTTGTTGTGCAGGTGGGCTGAGTGGAATGGGAAGTACCGTGATGATCTAAGGAGATTTATAAAGGTAACACCACTGGTGAAGCAAGGCACTCATTAATAAAAACAAACATCATTCTAACAAAGCTCTTAAAATTAATCCCATTTGATTGCCTGGTGTACTATCAAACACTAAATGTCATAATAACTCTAGCTGTAGGTTTCCTTGACCTTCTCTTCCATCTCCAACAAGAAGTTATTTTTTAGAAGTTATTCATGTTTACCCCTTTTCTATCAGTTGAATGTATAAGTATGAATTAAAAATTTAAAGAAAGAGAGCAAAATTAACTGAGTTATGCCTGGGTACCTCACCTGGAGGGTTTAGGCACCTTGACTACACTGCACATTATATTACTTGATATTTCAGTATTCGTGGTTATCTTTGAAGAAATTCTAACATCAGCATCTATGTGGTTCTATTTATTTGCAGTATCAAGTTTATCAACTGCTTTAGAGTGTATGCGAGTGCATTTTTTAGTTCTATTCACCTAGGGTAGGATATGTGTGAAGTTCTTTTTTTTTTTTGTAATTTAAATCAGGGTGTTTTTTTTTTTTTTACCTTTTTTGGTTCTCACCATCACCTTGTTGGATCTTAATTATCGATTGCTACTTGGAATCTAAGTATGAAATTCCTTATATAGGGTGATCCTGGTATGAAAGGAGCATTTGCAACTCGTGTTGCTGGATCTGCTGACCTCTACAAGGTAAGTTTTAGTTGTGTCATGAAATAGATAATTTAGTAAGTATATAAGCAGTGTAAAGTGTCAGATCCATAATCAATACCATTTAGTAACCAGCACATGTAAAATGTGTTAAACCTTATTAAATTACTTTTTATCATTGCTTATGAACTCTATTTTTGAGAGTTTAGAGATTTCAGTGTCATATTTGGCATTTTAATAATATTACTTTTTAGGATGTTACATTCCTTGACCTCTAGATGAAAATGTAAATTGATATAGACTGCTTTACTTTTTATCTGTAAACTTTCGTCTTTTCCAACTTTCATGGCTGTAAATCATCTGTTGGGTCATTCTACAGATAAATAACCGCAAGCCATACCATAGCGTAAATTTTGTTATTGCACATGATGGGTTCACTCTCCGTGATCTTGTTTCATACAATTTTAAGGTATGTCGATATTCAGGGCATCAATTTATGTTTTAGTGATTCCTAGGGGCATGTAGCATTTTAAGTAATTTGTGTTTTGACAGCACAATGAAGCCAATGGAGAAGGTGGAAATGATGGATGCAATGACAATTTTAGCTGGAACTGTGGCTTTGAAGGTATGTAGAAGGGTTTTTTTTTCCTTTTATTTTCTTTTTCTTTTGAAAATGTTTGCCATCTTTTGGCACTGGATTTTTGCCTTTAATATGAGCACCTGATCTTTGTCTACTTCATTAATTTATAAGATTGTTATTCATTGATATGTATTTTGGTCTAAAGGGCAAAGTTGAGATTTAATAGCCGTAAACAATGAGCAGTTCTGTTGAGAGTTTGCTTCTCATGAATGGCTTCTAGTAATATAGCATCCTCTGCTTCAAGATTTGAGCATTCTTTTTATGTGATTTCTTTAAGATCTTATTAATGTTAAATTGTGGCATCACCTACTAAAAAAATTGTGGCATCATCTTTGCTTTTCTTTCAAGTTTCCATCTATGGCTAATGGCATTAATTCCTAGGCTTAGTAGCCTGGTTTTGTGAACCCTTCACATTGTGACGAATTAGATACTGTAATCATCTGATCCCACTATACGCCTGGCAAGCACCTTTGAATGCGTAGAGTGTCTGAATTTGTTGTTAATAATTCCTTACCCTGTAGAAGGAACTTAAAGATGATCTGTTGTTGGCACATTAATGCTAATGCTTATTTAGCCTAAGAAGGGCAAACAACCCAAGATGCTCTTTGTACTAGTTAAACATGAATGAGTAGTTTATACTTTAGCATTCATATTCTTATTGTTCTTGTAGATACATGATAATCTAACATTTTTCTTCTTTTCATTCTTCTTGTGGCTTGAATCTCCATTTTCAGACCTATTGAAGTTTTCTAAGAGACTATGTTTAATGATCCATCTGTTTTTTGAAATGTTGTTCATTCTCTTAATTCTTCTTTTCCTGTACTTATTGGACAGGAGAAACTGACAATGCTGATATTAATGCCTTGCGCTCCCGGCAAATGAAAAACTTTCACTTGGCATTGATGATATCACAGGTGAAGATATTAGATTGCCATTGTGTGCATCACATGCTTGTCAGTGCCCATGAGCTTCGACTTGTATGAGTTTATGCGAAGTGGAGTTGAACTCTTTGAAATTAATGATATTGCAGATTCAAAAAGTTTTATGTCCTTCCCTTCTCTTTTTCTTTGTTTTTTTCTAGTTAATTATCTAATGTCTTCCTTACATAGTCAGGTACAGGTGTCCTTGTCAAATCCCTTCTATCTGTTTAGTCACTGTCTATCTAGAAGTTTTGTTGGTTTTTTGCTGTTAGATTTCAATTGTTTGCTTCATACTAGCACTGAACTTGTGAAGATTTTGTCACTATGTTAGTATAATCTTTGAGTGCATGGTAATCAGGGAACACCAATGATGCTAATGGGTGATGAATATGGGCATACACGATATGGGAATAACAACAGTTATGGGCATGATACTGCTCTTAATAATTTCCAGTGGCAGCAGGTAAAGGTTTTCTGAAGTTCTGTGATAACTTTAATCCATGTAATACTTGTTTGATAATATTCTTTTTGTTAAAACAGTTGGATGCAAGAAAGGATAATCACTTTAGGTTCTTCTCGGAGGTGATAAAATTTAGGCTAACACATCCAGTATTTCGTCATGACAATTTTCTCAGCAAAGTACTTCTCTTTACACCTGTCTTTCTAAAATATGTTTGGCTTCCTTTTCTCTGGAGCTCAATAACTGCTCTATCTGTGCAGGGTGATGTGACGTGGCATGAAGATAATTGGGATAACCCTGAAAGCAAATTCCTTGCATTTACGTAAGAAATTACATGCTTCTTAATATGTTGTTGATATTCCTTAAAAATCTTGTGTTCTGTAGTGTGATAAGATAACATTGATGTATACCATCCTTTATCCTATGTTCGTTTTTGGCTTCTCCGAATTGGTTATACTGTATGGTGTTTGGAAACAAAAATTTTGATTGCTTTATCATGTTCATCACGAATCCCATGTTTGAAATCCTCTGAAGTAGACATTTACGCAAGGGAAAGGGCTTGGTCAATTATGCCTGTTTTGTATTCATGTGTGTGCATGATCTGTTTATACGTAGTTTTCACTATTAGAGTGCATTTCCACAGCTCTTTGTGCTAAATTGATTTATTCTGCAGGCTTCATGACCAAAGTGGTGGAGATATCTACCTAGCATTCAACGCTCTTGACTATTTTGTCAAAGTTTCTATACCTCCACCACCACCAAAGAGGCATTGGTGCCGTGTGGTTAGTTTTTATCTTTTATTTTCTCTGTCCATGTTTGTTGATCAACTGCTGATGTTTCTGCTTTGCACTCTTCAGATATCTGTGATTCACAAATGCAATTTCAAATGGCTACTTCTTATCTCTCATATACCATACAGCACACTCATTAGTGTTTCTTAATGTGGCTAAACATTTTAACAGATTTCATAAATAAACTACGTAGCTCATATATAAATTTACTGATATTTATTTCCCTTTTATGCATGAATAGTATCATAGATCATTTACCAATACTCTCACTTTAGTAATTATTTTTTATCATTCATTTAGTGCAATATCTCCCTGAACTTTCCTAGTTATTCATTTAATTCTGGGTCAATACAAGATCTCCTTAGATGCTGCCTATTTTCCTGCCCTGGTGGTTCTTTGAACCTGATTGACTATCACAAAAGTTAAAATGATGCTTATCAAGCATCTTTTGACCTTCCATAGTATTTGTTAAAGTGTTACATCTGCCGATTTTGTAGTCCAAAAGAAACAACATATCTTTACCCACACAGGAGTAATTTTGGGTTCAGGAAAGGTATATATTATATTGGTTGTTGACATAAAGTAGTTTGTTGAACATGAAACTTTTCCTAGAATCATTATACCAACTGTATGAGTTGATTAACTGGATTTTACTATATAAATAAATACCAGCTGCTTGGATTAATAGCTTGATTGGTGTTATTGTTGATTACTATTTACTGAAACCTCAGAATCTGCGGTTAATAGTCCTTGTTGAAAACTGCAGGTGGACACCAATCTTCCTTCTCCTAAGGACTTTGTTCCTGAAGGAGTCCCTGGAATTGAGAGCACCTATAATTTGGCTCCATACTCTTCCATCCTTCTGGAAGCTAAATCATGAGCTGACCTCTTCCTAAGAAGCTGACTAAAGATCATAGTTCGGATACGGATTTAGAATGGGAGCAGTGTTGCCAAGAAGAGGCTAATTAGAGTTGCAGATAGTAAAAGCGATTCAATCCGAAGCTTGTTCCTTTTCGGTACATGAAGAACGAACTATCTGAAGCCTTTTAATCATCTTATTAGTTCTCAGAAAAGGCGAAACAGATTATGTTTAAAATTAGTATTACAGAGATTCTCAACAAATATAGTTTATCTGAACTACAATAAAGCACCATCTGTGACAGTTATGTTATGGTCTGTATTTCATTTGATAAATGAGCATAAACTTGTCTCATTTATCAATTAAGAATAATGAAAATCTCTTTTCAAATCACATTCACACTCCCAAACTTTCTGAAATGTCAATTTTGAACTATACTAAAAGTTTGGGTTTTTTTTTTTACTCTTATTATAAATTTGTCATTTTTCTATTTTCGGTGGATTATACAGCTGTATTCTAATGCCAGCGATTGAACTGCAGATTGCCAGCCGCGACGCCATGATTGATGCTAATATCTTTCCCTTGCTTCATTAGTTATTCTGAAGCTGGATCCCTGCAAAAAGCAATATTTTCTCTTTACTTCCAACTTTCTATTAGAGTATGTTTTTCCTTCTACTTTAAAACTAACAAACTATTATCGATTTATCCGAAAAATGACAACCTTTAATTATCCAAAAAGAAAAATGACACCCTTTGAACAACTCTCAATTATTGAAAAGAAATCCTCATCATGTGCTAAAGCAGTTATGAGTTATATAACCTCGTTTTTAAGAATGTTTTGTTGCATTTTAAAGTGCCCATAATCAATTGCAAAGCATTGATTGGTTTGAGTTTAAATGAAAAGCAAAAACAAAGAATATCATCAACATATTTAGAAGTTTTGAATTTTTTTTTCTTTGAGAAAAAACCAAAAAAAATTGGGTTGGTGGGGTTTAACGTTTAAGGAAAGGAGGTTGCAGGGTCCTTATCAGTTATCATGTGTTGTTGGCGGATATCTTTTGAGCAAATGACAGATAGACGGAGACCCATGTTAAGAACCCACACTAATCACCATCTGATTGTCCAATTTTGTGGATTTTGATGGTGATGGTGATGCTCCCTTCCCTTTGCAATTTTTGTGCCTTCGAAAAATCTGTCTCAAGTTTTGGACTTATTTTTAGTACATTTATGTTGACCACACTGTATAATCATCACCACTGATTTTGGATCTCGAGGTTCTTTCCGAATCCGATCCATAAAAACTATGATACGATTTCTATGAAATATAGCATTTGATCAACCGAAACGTATAGATAAGATTGCAACACCGAAACAACTCAATTAACAAACTTTATCTCTTAGTACAAACTTCTAGTATCTTAAAGATCCTAACAATTATATTGTCTTTTGATTCATCTAAAGTCAATCCATATCAGATCTCAAAGGAAGAAATTCTTCGAACATCTAATATTTGTATTAAAAAAGCTCGAGTTTAAAAAGGATATTAAGACTTAGAGATTCTTCTACTTAACCAATACGAGGTTTCAGGTTCGAGATTTTGCATCGGCAGCAACCTCCGTTGGTAGACTCACTCACTAAAACCAAGTGCACGACGCGGGTTGAATTCATATTAGTCAGAATGAAGCTTTGCATACCAGATGGAATAAAAAAGAGAGAGAGAGATTCTTCTACTTAACTCAATGGAACGAACAAATTCATCAATTGCATTTACTTTGATTTGTAAATTTGAAATTGGCATTTTACTTGACTTTAACGTTGTCTCATTTTATTAGTTTGATGTTTGATGTTCTTACAAGTACTTGGGAGGAAAGATTGGTGAAAACTGAAAGCATAATATTTGGCAAGTGCAGACCCAAAACGAAAATAACAAGTGAACAAATATAAGAAGAGATAAAAGAAGAATCTTTGGTGTAACCTTCTTAACTAACTCAATTAATCTTTCATCGTAATTAAATTTGTATCTAATCTTAAATTCTGTGTTTGCATTGCATTATTGGTTTGGTGTTGTCACTTATGAAGGCGAATTGTTCCATTCTTAGATGAATTTCAATTAATGCCACCTCAAATAATGCTGGATTTTGACTAACTTCACACTTTTAATAGCAAAAAAGAAGACCCTTCAAAGAAGAAAGAAAAAGAATAGGTTATATTCCAAGTCCTTCTAATGCCAAACACGTAACTAAAAGTTGAGCACTTGATTTCTTTTTTCTTGGTTAAGAGAGCACTTGAATTTTCTTTACATTTTTCATAATTAGACCATTGAACATAAGGTGAAGAATACTAGTATTGGCCAAAGACATTACTAAAATAATAAAAAAAATCTTAATAGTTGTTTGCATCCGATAATTATATTGAGTTTTGAGTAATTTAGAGTCAAATTACTTAAAATTCCAAATGAAGGAAATTTTCACTGTTTGTTTTAGAGAGACATCGGAGCACATTCCAATTTGCGTAGGAGAACTTGATCTAAAATAAAAAGTGTTTAATTGGATGTAATTTGCATAAATAAGTAAATAAAATAAAATAGTGCTATAAATTTGCTTAACACCCGGCGACGACAAAGTGTGTATATTGGCGTGTGGACCACTAGGTGAGTTGTCTACATGACTTCCATCCATGTTAGTATTTAGAAAAAGGTGGCAAAAGCTCTATTTTTTATTTTTAAATTTCTCTACCTCTTCAGCTCTTCTTTATGTTTCTTTTTTCTTCCCCATCTAATACGTTTGCAACTTTGCATTGACTTAATTAGTCAATCAATTTCAAATATTTAACCGTTAATGATGACTAAAACACATCTTATGTACTTGTATTTATAAATTAAAAACCAAATTACAATACTCATTTACAAAGCATTTTAAGTTTAAGATTTGTTAGATTTCAATTACAATATTACGATAGAAATTGTAAATTTAATTTCTTAATATATTATTATTTTTATAGTAAAAATTATTAATTATATGATTTATTTAGTTACATAATAAAGAGGTGACCATCTTTGGATTATTTTAGTTTATCTTATATTATTATACATCAAAAATAGTTCAAAGCCTCAAACTACACCAACCCATTGAGCTTTACATATGTAATTTGTTTAATAATCGTGTTTACTTTATTATCTGGTCCAATCCTATTTGAATTTTGTGATCTTTATGTTAGTAAACACTAAACAAAGTCTTACTATTTTTTTTTTGACAAAAGTCTTACTATTTTATTAGAACCAAAGAAGAATCCAAGGCCTTTTTTAGTCTTAACTAAGACAACATTAATAAAATAATTAGCAAAAATATCCTAGTTAGTATAGTTTATAATTTTATGTTTTTTCCTATCAATATATATTTGAAAACGATAGTCCCCATGAATAAAATAATGGACCAACAACGTGCCAATCATAACGGTAAGCAGAATTTTTGTTCATAATTAAATTAGGATTTGCATTTATCAAAGAGAATTTTCTGTTTTTTTTTCCCAGAAATAAAAAAAAATTCTTAAAAGGAAAAGCTTTCACCAACGAAGGGATCACACGCCGTTCATCTAGAATGCTTGAAACCAACGCGTTTTGGAGTTGTCAAGAAGGAGAATTTAGACGGTTGAGATTCTCTGATTGGGATTATCATGGGACACGTGTAATTCATTGATGCTTTTGGCTTTACCTAGGAAAAGTACAAGCAAGTCCCTGTTCTTGGAGATTTCTTGCACTTATGTCCCCGGACTTCTTTATATTATTCAATGCCCCTTGGAAGTTGGAAATATTTCCGCAATCAAATTTATTATCAAATACAGTTAGTAGTATGGCAAAAAAAAATATACAGTTAGTAGTAATTAATAACAATTTAATCAAATAATTTATTTTCCCATTAAATTTCAAGAGAAATTTTTAAAATTTTTTTTTCCCATTTAATAGAATTATAAATTCAAACCACAGCAAGGAAAAAATAAAAGTATTCATTAATCTAGCATAAACTAATGTCAAAACCGTATTAAGATTTAAGAAATCCTCACTTTCGGAGTTATTGAGATTTAAGATCTTATTTATTTATTTACTAAATAAAAAATTACCTTAATTAGAATTTGATTATAATTTTTATTAATTGCACTAATAGTATATATATCATGGAGTAAGTTGAAATTAAGGAAAAACTATTGGGCCTAAACAGTAAAAATCAGAAAAGTCCAAATTTAAAGAAGGCATAGAAGGAAGGGAACAAAAAATATTGTCTGTCAATAAACCCCCAAAGGCCCAAATCCCCTCTATATATATCTTCCTTCCCTTCTCTCTCTTTTTACCCTACTGCCGCTTCTGCTCTTTCATACTATATTTCTCTCTTTCACTTCATTCCCTTTCAGAATTCATATTAACAATGGCCAAATCCTTCGCTTGCTTCGTTCTCTTGGCTCTCATCGCCAGCTGTGCTCTCGGTCAGGGACCTAGCTCCGCCCCCACCAAGTCACCGCCGTCTTCTTCCCCAACTCCCGCTCCCAAGGCTGCTCCTGTGACTCCCACCGCTTCCCCAACCGCCTCTCCAACCGCCTCTCCACCGTCAACCGCCACTCCTCCAACCTCAACCCCCACATCCTCTCCTACCGCTTCTCCCACCAGCTCTCCACCTGCTCCTCCCACCGCTCCCACTGGCGCTCCCACCGCTGGTAACCCCTCCATCAGTGAGACCCCAGCCTCTTCTCCAAACTCTCCTCCAAGCGCCGCCGCTTTGAACAGAGTCGCCATCGCCGGATCTGTTGTTGTCGTTTTGGCAGCTTCTGCTTTGTTGGTGTAGATCTGAGTTTGGGGAGATTATGATTTATTTTTCTTTCGTAGGCCATTGTTAAAAATTCTTATTTTTAGTAGGAATTTTATTTTAGTAGTCTTTTTTTGTTATTTTTTATTTATATTTTGACGGGTTGAGACTTGAGATTTGATCTGCTTTTACTCTCGGTTGTCCTTATCATCATCATTAGTATATGATTATTACCATTATTTATATTTAAATTTGTGTTATTATCTCCGTTTTATTTAAATTTTTTTCATGATAATTTATCTGCTTTGCGTTAACGAAGAAATTATTATTCATAATCTTAATGATTAAGAAAATAAAAGAGAGGCGTGGGGAAGTCAAATGTTGTTAGCGTCAAACCGTCAAACGTGCGACGCGAGTGCGAGTGAGAGTGGAGCGGTGTCTTGTCTTTTTTATCTGAGAGTCGAGGGACAGCTGGAAAGTCTCTGATAAGTGTTGTACTTATTCTCGTCTTGGGTTGTTTTTTCGTTTGTTTTTTTGCTTTTCTTTCTTAGGTTTTATTTTGTCGTAAATAAAAGAAAAATGTTGAGGGGGCTGGGAAGGGAAGATAAACAAGTGTCACGTCACGTGGGCACAGCTGTTAAATTAGTAGACAAACGAAAAGCCAAAATTATGAAAACATTGTTCAATCTCTTTCCCATGTGCATTGTCATCTTTTTCAAGTACACATGCCTATTCCCACATGACCCATGTTCCTTGTTTCTCAAAAACACCGTTTAACTACATAATTAACATTCAAATTACTCCTACTTTGCAGTAATCCAGTGTAATTGCATTTGCAAATGCAATTCCAAGACTCTAATAATTAGAAAGGTCCAAAATGGTTTGAATTTCGGTAATTATCATTCAAGTCTATGAGTTTATATCTTATGATATGAAAAAGAGAATTTAACCTCTAACCTAGATCATACTAATGACTCTAAACATTAGAGTCAAAGGCAAAAAAAAGTTGAGTAGTAGGAAAAATTTCTAGGTAATTACTGGGGAATGTTCTGGAAAATGGAAATAGGGCCGAGCCGACTCTTTACAAAAAGAATTGAATGCCAATTAATCATCACAAACAGGGCGGGTTGCGCTTGTGCTGCAATCATCTTCTTATTAGGGCTATATTTTTTGTAGTTGTTTAAGTTGGTTAGTAAGAAGATGTTGTATTGGCTGTAAGTTACTCAATTAGGAGAAACTCATACATCCAAATAAATAATTCACATATATAAAGCAAAACATATGACATCTCTTTCATTCTAAAAGTGCATTACCTAAATTCTACTCCATCTCTAGGTAATTCATCAAAATAACGCTAATATTCTACTCCTCCATCTCTATATAATTGATCAAAATAAAGTTAATATTAATTGTTGCTTGAAATGTATGTTGATTATCTAAAAAAACATAGTACGTACTGCGGTCATTTTTTAATCTTGATTGCAATTGTTAAATTAATGAACTCGGGTAGGTGAAAGAATTTGGTTTATGCATAATGAAGGCCTAACTTTTTGTAGTCAAGGAGCATGTATAGTTATCGTAGGAAAATTGAATTAGTTGAGAGCATTTGCAGGAGCATATGTAATTTACATAATGCATCACAAAATAATTGTACTTAGCATTGCCTAACTTTGCTTTTGGAAATGTGGAAATACATTAAATATAAGCAACTAAATAGAAATCTCAATAAAAAGGAAGTCGAATGATGAATAAAAAAATTTTGTAAAGTAAAAAAGAAATAAGAAAATGTTAAATTTAAGTATCAAATAATATAATCAACAAATAAATCCAGATTTATCTCAAAATGTTGCGGGGAGAAGTGAAAGCTCCCCATTTTAGGTTATGTCATCTTAAGGCGCTGCTAAATTAAATGGAAAGATCTTATCAACATCCACCTGGAAGTTTTAGGAAACAGAACGGTGTCAATGTGAAACCAATTCAGAGAAATGTTAGGGAAGAAGAAACCCACTCAAATAAAAATGAAGATGAAAGGAAAACAGAACTGGAATGTCAATAGTTTACCCATGAATCAACCATTATTGCAGATACATTTATAGCACAAATCCTTTGGAATTCCGGCAGAAGAGTTGAACCGATAAATCCTAATATCCACACACAATTAGTATGTAATTAAAATACGCTTAAACATAAATATAAAATAGTAAATTACAAAAAAGGGCAGCAGGAAAAGTAAGAGAGGAAATTCATCGAGGGCATTTTTAGTCACCCGAAAAGTGAGAAAAGACCAAAAAAAAGCCAAAAGGTGGCACCACATTAATCCTCAATTTGGCCTTTAAGTAATTTCCATAGTCACTAAAAATAATATATAGTAAGGGCGGAAATTTCATCGAGGGCGTTTTTAGTCACCCGAAAAGTGAGAAAATACAAAAAAAAAGTCAAAAGGAGGCACCATATTAATTATCAATTTGGCCTTTAAATAATTTCCATAGTCACTAAAAAAAATATATGTGGACAATTCAAATGAAACCTAAGACGTGAGATGAGAGTGTGAATGCCAGATTGGGCCAAGAGGGAAACACCTATTTATGGGGCCGAACCGAAATCATTAGAATTTCAAATTTTGAAAACAGTCCAAGTTTCATTAATATAATGACTTGTCATTAATTGGAATAATTTCTTAGCATAATTAAAGACATGAAATTTACGCAGTCCTTTGCATTATTGTATGTTCAATGCGTTTCTATAGTAAAACAGTCTTGCAAAAGTATTATCAGCAACAAATGATTATTCCAAATGGTAAGCATATGGTAAGCGGTTTGTATTTGATAAGGGTAAAAATACAAGTTCCTCATCTCTTGAACTTACATTTGTTGAAATGCTTCCGATTCGGAAAAGGATTAGTTTTGGTCCAATACAACCTACCAAGATATACCCTTATGTAATTTCATTGAAAAAAAAAAAAAAAACTCAAGAGGAATCAATTTAATTACTCTAAGGAAAAATTTGGGCACAATTCTATGTGTTGAACCATATCTCAACACTTGCCTGAACGCTAGTCTCACAAGACTACCGATCTACATACTGAAAGCACCCAGTCGGTTTACTGGATAATGGATATGGGGTGATCCCACCTTTCGCGGAAACCCACAACCCGGTGACATGGCATCGAGTGCCTATATAAACAGAGTAACTCTCTCATTATTCTCTATTCAAAAACTCCTAACTTCTAGACCTAAGCTAAAACCTCCTAAACTACTCATGAGAACATCACTGATTTGACCGTCGGAGTTCTAACGCGGGATCTCATGCTCGTACTCCTAGGTTCTCTTTGATTTTCAGGTCTTCAACACAGCAGGTCTCAGGAGCTCAGGAATCAATCTACAGGATCACATTGTTGAGAACATTTTGACCTCAACACTATGGCATTGTCAGTAGACTAGAATATCTATAGTATTTTTGCTACAAGGCTATACAACTCTGTCTTTCAATTGGGGTAACATTTTTTCTTCTTAAATGATTAATAACTAAATTGGTTTAGCCAGAATTTGCTGGTATTGTCAAGATCAGATTGTTGATAGAGAAGGTTATTGGGATTTTCAATCAGTCCCCAGGGGAGTATGAGAAAGGATGAATTAAGGGATCATGAAGCAGAGCAATATTCTCCAATACAAACAAACTAGATAAGCATTAAGCATTGTCTTTTATTGGTCTATATCCCTTGGCCAGGGGATGGCACGAGGCACCCTTGCATGCAGAAATTTGTAAACTGAGCGTTACAAACAAGGTAATTAAGCCAATTTAAATGAGGTGGGTGGTTGAATGGGGAGCAGGTGGCGGAGATGGTTGGCGCTGCCGCTGCAGATGGAGGGCGGGTGGGGTTGGCGCAGCGGTAACGTTGGCAGCGAGTTTCATGCCTTTGGCACAATGGCCCATGGAACCACACATGAAGTAACGAAAGCCGACGGTGAGGAAAGGAATGGTGGTGCACCCACTGTCGTCTCTGGTTATTGGATTCCCTTCCGTGCAATTTTTGTAGTCATTTTCAAACACTTCATCCACTGTGTGCCCACTAGGATACATGAACACTATATATATATATATAGTCCACAATTAAAAAAAATCAAATCAAAATTTTTTAAATGGAAAAATCGATTTAAACCAAAATTTTACTTGTTATGCCAAATTGAAGCAATGAAGACTCACCAAGGCTATCACCAACTACAAAGTGCTTGCCTTTAGCCCAAGCATTATAATCAACACCAGGAATCCAGCCAGTGGCGTCGCCAACGGTGTAAGTCCTAAACTGCAGGCTCGGCATCGCCATACACAAGACCATCACTAGCAAAACCCAACCCCTTGCCACTCCTAACTTCGCCATATTAATAACTAAACAGATCAATAAAAATAGAGAATACAATGTCGGGAATGTGGAGTTCTCTATATATATAAGAAGATTCATTACTAGCTGTACTAATTAATATATTGACCAAAGAAAAAGCTTGTACTAATTAATGTGGGGGTGATTGTGAAGGTGTACAAGGGCTAAAAAGGGTTGGTCCACTTATTGCCATATATATAAGCCTAATTTTTGTCATTGCAAAATTAGGAGCTAGCCTGTTCCAAAGCTCAGACCTTGGAGGAGAGAGTAAAGCATTCTAATAATGCAAAGGATATTGTACAAACATTAGTTGGTGGCTAGTGGCTACTCCTTTATTTGGTTAATTTTATTGATTTCGGCAGGCCAGTTCAGAACACCTTACTCATTATATGCATGAAAAGTTAAAAACTCTACTCTATAATGTGTCTAATTAAGTATATGTCACACTATAGAGTAGATATTTTTAATTAAGTATATGTCACACTATATGTAGCCAATGGGAGTTAGCACAAGTGGTTAAGGTTCGAACTCTTCGTGCATCCCACTTAGGTTCGAATTCCGCTAACTGCAGTCTCCTATTTGATAGGCGATCTGTAAATTCCGAAAAATCCAGAAGTGAAAGTCCAATAGGTTCATAAATCCTAATTTGGATTGACGGTTTGCTCTGATCTTGAAGATGGGATAGCCACCCTATTTCTAAACTTTTTTCTAAAAAAAAATAAGTATATGTACATAAGAACACTTATAAAAGGCCCAACCTAAATTGGGTCAAGCCTGTCGTCTACTTGGGACTTGCGGACTTGGGAGGCAGCAAATAAATTTGAATTGCTGAGTACTAAACAGTCTAAACTAAAAAGACCTAAGCCAATTATCCAAAAAAAAAAAAAAGACCTAAGCCCAAGAGTTAAACTAAAAAGAAGGAAACAAGAAATGGTCAAATGGGCTTATCAGAATCTAAAAGCCCAAAGTGCCTTAATTTAGGAGATCCTCCATTAAAGGTTTTTTTTTTTTGTTGTCTAGAAAAAGGGTTATTTTATTTCAATTGTTTTTAACAAAATGATTGATTAATACAGTACTAAGTTAGTAATTGTATTCGACTGAGAATCTATACTAATTATAAAGTCAAGTCCTGAGTTGAGTTTTTAACCAAACCATAGTGATTTTTAAAAATAATTCCCAAACCATTGTACTTTTAAAATTAATTCTCATTTCCTTGTATTTTTTTCCACGTCCTCACCAATTCACCATGTCATTGCCATGTCATATTTTTTTATTTATTACGTTAACCCTAGTTAAGCGAATCAATCATCAAAATTGATGATTTAATGAGTAGGAAAATGAAGATGAGCAGCCAGTGTAGCAATATGTAGCCTAACAGCACCAACGACTTTGAAACACTTAAAGATATTCTCTTCCCCTTCCAAAATTGTACTAGTCAGCCATAATATTCATCTCCCAAAGGAATATGGCTAATATCCTCCAAAAATACTCTCACGCTCAATAAAGGACGTGAAGCATTTCTTATCTTCCATGATTGCAAACCTCGCCGATCGCCTCCATCTGCCAAATTTTATTTGATCTAATGGGAAAAGCATGGTTTGTTTGGTGTTAAAAAAATGAATAGTTAAAAAAGAGTGATTAAAATTTATAATAGTAACAAGAATTTGGAATCGGGAGATTTGGACATTTGGTGCCATCCATTACAGTAGAGTCGTTTCTCATGAGCAGCGGACTAAGAGCAGTTCTTTGAATCAAACGTTGAATGAAATCGATTCTTTTTTAGATATCAAAATTGAAATCAGATAGATGAATTGATCAATATCTGAGTTGGGAGATTTGGGGAAGGCAAAAGTGCAAGGAGAAGATTGATGGAGAGAACAAGGAAGAATAAGGAGGCGGTGATGGAGACGGCCATGGGAGAATTTTGGATTAACATGATTTCTTTAGGCCTTAGGTTAACGTAATTTCTTCCTTTTTTATTTTAAATATTGATTAAAAAGTAATTGGTAAATATGATGTGTCAATAACTTATGATGATGTGGCAAGAAATACAAGCTAATGAGAATTAATTTTAAAAGTACAATGGTTTGGGAATTATTTTTAAAAGTCACTATAATTTGATCAAAAACTCTCCTGAGTTTGTGTCACGAGTTGATTCGGATACAAACTCAGTTTTTAAAAATTCAAAACAAAATAAAAAATACTCATTAGAGGATAAATATAAGTATTTAAATTTTATTTATATCATTAAAAAAACTATCCATTTAAAAAAAAAACTGACAAAAACTACTCACGTAGTGAGTGTCCTATGTCTTTTATTTTTTGGGCATTTCAGTGTCCTGTGTCCTTTCAATCCGAACTTTTTTTTTTGGAAGATTTTAATTTTTCACGAGATTAGTATTAGTCTCGCACTAATAAATATTAGAGATGCTCTTATTTTAAGCAAAGAGGGGGAAAAGAGTCATTTCAAAACTTACTAATTCTAAGTTGATGGTCAATTAGATTTAGTTGCTTTTTTTTGGAAAAAAATTAGATTTAGTTGCTAATCTTCAGTGGTTGTATCAGCATTTTTGATCAAATTTCAAGTTAAATCTTTAGGGAGGATTGTCTTGTCTTGAGTCCTCTCAATCATCTAAGCTACTCAAAAACACTTACATTTGTCCTGTTATTTGTTGGATATTCCTCTGTTTTAGTTCTGCAACCTTTTAGCCACCACTAATACTAATCTTTCATCCTATACTAAAAATTATAATATAATCAAAGTTCTTCCAAATTTGAATAGTATCATCGGAAAGGGTGTTGAGGGAACGAAATTATTGAAAATATCAATCAATGTCCACCAAGAACATGAATAACAACAATGAACAATAATAACTTAGATATACCTAATATATATCATATGCCATGGAAAAATAAGCTGCTCAAATCATAAACAAAGATGAAAATGATAAAAATGAAAGTAGATCATCAGCACTGCCTCTATCCTGACCCAAGGCGAATATGGAAAACCCTCAGCCCCAAAACCTTATGAAATGACGACCATGACCAACAATGTTGTTGCAGTTGCAACCCAATAAGCAACAAATGGAGAGAGGCTCCATGAGGAGGAAGTATTTGTGCTAGTTGTGGTTGTAGTTGTAGATGGTGTGGTGGTGGTGGTTGATGGTGTATCGGCGGAAGGCGAGGCGGAGGAAGAAGAGGGTGTCTTTGATGGGGTGGTGGAAGAAGAGCCTGACTCCACCTTGACGGCAAGCTTCATGCCATTCCCACAGTGACCCATCACACCACAAATGAAGTAATGAGTGCCGGCTGTCTTGAGAGCAATGGTGGTGGCTCCACTGCTATCTGTTGAGATTGAATTTCCCACTGTGCAAGAACTGTAGTCACTTGAACTTACTTCATCCACTGTATGGCTAGGTGGGTAATTGAACACTATAAAACACCAATTCAACAATTTCAGTACAAGTATATACATGTGAAAAATTCTAGCTAAAAACTAAAAAGTTTAATTTACTTGTCTAAAGAATGTTTATAAATAAATGATGGTTTTGTTGAAATTGGGCATTGAGTTGTTACGTTTCAACTATTGAATCAAATGTTCGGGTGTATAATTTCTTTAAAGAAATAAAATGAGAGTTTAATTAAGAACTTACCAAGGTTATCACCAATTTTGAAGGTCTTGCCTTTAGTCCAAGAGCTATAATCAACACCAGTTGTCCATCCGGCGGTGTCACCAACAGTGTAATCCGTGGCCAAAATTGGCACAACCATGCACAACACTAGCAAAAGACAGGCCATTCCAAACTTTGAGCTTGCCATTTTCTTGGAAACACTAGAAAGTTGTGAGTAATAGTGTGAAACAGAGAGATTACAAGAACAATGAGAGTTTTTTTTTGTGATAACAGATTTTGAAATGGAGTAGTTCCTTATATAATGCAATGAAAGAAGGGGATTGGAGGGAGTAAAGTTAGGTCCACTTTAATTCCATTTTACAAGAAACCAAATATTTTGTGAAAGCAATTCATTCCAAAAGGGTGACTTGGGGAGGGGGCAGATCCTATACCTAATGCAAAGGAATGTGGGTCCCTAAAACCCTATCTTAATTTCTCTTTTATTGCCATTTTACTTGAATAATGGTTGTTAAGTAGGGTTATCTCTAATGGTGGTTATCATGTTCTTGCTACAAAGCCAGTTCAAAAGACATCAATTATGCATTCAATACAAAGAAAGTAGTAGATATTTTTAATGTGATTTTGAATCATTTAATTTCATTTTTAAAATCTCTAGTAATGATGGATTATAGATGAAGAAAAGCAATGGGAAATTCTTGTTTTCTTCCTCATTGTTGTGAAACAGGTTAGTTGTTGTCATCATGTATGATATAGAGGTTTAATGTCAAAACAAATGAAGAAGGTCATAATCACCATAATGGAAAAGGAGAGATGTGTTATGAAAACAGGGTGGAACAGGTAAACATGCTTCAACCCTACTCAAAACAATAAAATGTGTGATTGATTTTAAGGAGATTAACCCATCTTCCCAACAAACTTCCTTAAAAGGGCATTTTCCAATCTCTCCATTGCGTGTAAAAAGAAGAAGTTCTTAGTTACCTTGGAATTTCAACTAACAAAAGCTATAAAAGAGTAGAAAAAAAACCCAAAATGAGGAAGAAAAGCTTCTCAGTTTCTCATTTTGATTTCACTTTGGCTTGTGGGAGAGCAGAAGAAATTGTTTTTTTTTTTTTTTTGACTTACAAAAGTTTTTTTTTGGCATTATACTTACAAAAGTTTAGAGTGAGTAAATTGTTGCAACTCAGTGCATGTTCGAGTTTTTAGAAGGCAATGATTGCTACCCTTTCTTATCTAATCTTCATAAATTATATAAAGTCCACTGATTTTATGATTTGAACATTTTTGTTATTAAAAAAAATGAAACTGAGAAGGAAAGGAGTATAAAAGAGTGAAAATAGTTGAGGAAAATGCATTGCATACGAGAGTCCCTTTCACTTTTACAGTAATCGTATCAAATCATGTTACATTGCTTACGAATGTTTCCTTTTGATTTTGTCCAAAAAGGGGTTCAAGGAGAATGATGTAGCGTCCAAACCTAAAACCTTCTACCTAACGCGAGATAAAAGTCTTCATGCCCATAATTTAACTCAAGTTATGATCAAACCAAAGTAAAAAAGTTGCAGCACAATATTGCCAAAAAAAAATCACCCAAACCCAAACCAAGTAAAATTGATGTGTGTTTTTGTGTAACCAAGGAAGTGGGTTGGGTTAATGCGTTAATATTATAATGGGGTTTGGTTGGTTGAGCTGCATTTGGGGGTCCAGTTGGTTTAGGCCAACTGCCCCTTCAAGATTCGACCCTAGCCCTTAGCCAGGGACCCAGGGTCAAGTTATAACATGAATTATCAGACCACTTCTTCACATTCACCAACCGCACCCTTTTTTGTGGATCCCCCATTTCCAACTTCTTTTGTATAAGCTCTAAAAAAGTAAAAATATACCTCTGCTCTTCATTGTGGCTTCAATCTTCTTTACCTTTTCATCCTAATGGGGCCTCACCTCAGCCTCCCAAGGCGGCCAACCACCGCCAGCAAACAAGGAAAATGTACATATAAAATTTAAGGGAGCTGGAAACTAAAATGCAAACGAATTTTTACGCATGCTTCATATAATAATGAGGTAATGACTTGTTTACCATAAAATATATGATGCTAATTCATTAAATCAAAACAAGTTTAAAATCACGATTTGGATTAATGTATTGAAGAGTTTGTATTATAACTTTTTAACGAGGTCTAGAAGCCACATTTTCTTGGTTAGGTAACTGTCCTTGCAGTCCAATTAAAGATTGACAAACTTGACCAAGATTTAGAACCTGCATGCTTGGAGAAGAGAAAAAAAAAAAAGTTTGCCAGGTATACCTAATAATTTGTTGGACTTTCAAAATCAAAAGGATTTCCCTTTCCTTTTTCTATATTATTCCTCTTGTTCTTCATATAGCTTTCATTCTCAAAATGATGTGATGAAGCTATCTTCATGGAAAGTTGTAAGTTCATGAGTCATGAGAAAACCATTTTTCTATCTGTTTCTAACATCCATTTGTTTCTCAGAGCATTGCTGGAATTGCTACATTTTTAAGTTCCTCTTCTTGCAATGCAAACCTAAATGCATCTTCAACTTTTGCAAGTGTTTGGAATAGGTCCTACTCCTAAGAGACAAAATTTGATGATGGTGGTGACGACATTTCCCAACATGATTAACCATTTTGGGGACAATATTATTCTCAGAAAGTAGTAGGTGCATGGTTAATGATTTCTGGATAGCTTTCTTTTTCTTTGCCATGCTTAAATCTTAATAAATCAATTCTTTTCCCAAAAGAACTTTAAAATTTGTCATTGGGACCTTTTCATTTCTGAAATATTTCGATGACTTTTTGCATAAAAAAACTCTGTTTTCCAGAGAATCTGAAGCAGACAATAGTGCGTAACAGAGCAAAAAGGAATGGGCAAAGACCAGGCCAAAGAGATATTCTAACTGCAAACCCACTTCTTAATCATCACATTTAAGAACCTAAGACCAAGTATATATTTCCTAATCTGCCCCTGCATTTTCATATACTCAAGTAATAGCTGAATACCACCCTCCATTTATACTCTTCAAAGTTTCTCCCAAGGTTTTAACATGCTCTACCTCAGGTAAGCAGAAGCAAAAGGACCTCAGCAAACACTTAACTAGCAGAAGTAAACGTATGTGTCTTTTACAAAGTGAACATAAGTTCTAACTAATGCAATAACAAAACACTTTCACAAAGCCAAGCTATGCAGCAGGTTCCCGATGTTAAAGGGAACACGGTTTCATTCCAACATAAACATATATATATCTCTTGCAGACCTTGCATGTTCCAACTAAGGGAGTCTCAAATGGTCAAGCTTAAAAAGTGAGGACAAGCAGGTAAAATATACGAGGAACACATATTATAGTGCCACTGCCAGAAGTATGTAATAACTAATAAGAGACAACAAAAGTGTTCAACTGAAAGCTTATCATTCTCTTATTCTGCTGAGTGATATCAGTCTTTCAACCTTGATAGACTGGCTTTCTTTTACGATACATCAACACAAAAGATACCGCAGTTGTTAACACTTTGTTCACCCAAAGTTCATAAAGCATAAAGCTATCTCAGAAGGCCCATATAGTCCTTGCACTTTAATTTCACTGCATATTTTTGTATCAGTTGTTGAATCTTAAATCCTAAGATTTCTTATGAAGGACCAAACAGACTCATATATTAATGCAGTTGTTCATATGAGCATAGAAAGGATCAAGTTTGAGCCTATACAAGAGGCAATCACCCTACTAGCACTTGTTTTGATTGAACAACAACACTTATATTGCCAAAGGATACTGAATTTCTCAAAGCACCAACAAAAGTAACACAGCTCAAATGGCTGAAACATTCATGTACTATTGTTGTACAGCTATATTCCTTTGCTCATTACTGAGTTTAAGAACCTTACTTTACAAAGTCACAAACGATCAAATCTCATTGCTCCAAATCAGAGTTTGGCTCCGTTGATTTATCATCAGGCGGTGAACTGTCTTCTGATTGAACTTTCACAAATTGTCTACTACGTGCCACCCGAAGTGGTCTTCCCATAAACATCTGCAGGATAATAATTTCTCAGATTCTTGATTAAAGAACTACTAAGTTAAGATCAATATATCACACTGCCACACCCAGTTCAAAAGAATCAGAACCTCAAATAATCTAAGAGTATTAATTGAATTGGTAACTACCTTCCCTTGGAAAGCAGATATTGCTGCATCAGCCTCTTTCTTGGTCTTGAATGAGACAAAGCCATATCCAGATTGTTTTCTGGGATTTTCATGAAATATAACTTCGGCAGAAACAATATTAGCACCTTCAGAAGTGAAAAACTCTCTAAGATGTTTCGTTCTCGCTTCAAATGGAAGATTTGCTACAAACAAGTTGAATCCTGGCACTGGCTTTGGCTTCTCGGGTGGAGGAGATTTCTTCTTCTTAGGTTTGGCATAATTGAGCCTTAAAGTACGGCCCTCAAATTCCTACTCGGTAATCATAAGAAGATTAGATATTCAGTAAAAGAAGATTGCAGAAAAGATTAAATCACATATCAAGTATCTAAAGATAGTTAAGATAACAGTTAAATCACTTAGAATTTATGTCTAACTGTACTCAATCAGTACTTTAGCCATGGAAATAAGCTGAAGTACAGACTAAATCAATAAAGGGTTTTGCTAAAAAAAGTACTTGTTAGTATACAAGGAACTATATATCTTAATCCAATCCAATGTATTTAAATCATCACATTCACATAATTTATCAAGGCATTGATAAATAAATCCTTATATGATTATCTGAACAAGTACATTAGCATACTTCTTACTAGATTAGTGCATAAATAAGAAAAACTGTATCACTACTACTAAATTAGATTGCACTTTCTGATTCTGGAGCGGAATTCTTCTTCTTAGGTTTAGCATAATTGACCCTTAAGAGTATGGCCCTTAAATTCCTACTCGATAATAATAAGAAGATTATAAATTCAGTTAAAGAAGATTGCAAGAAAATAAAAAGTTGCATATGAATCATCTAAAAGATAGTTAATATAACAGTAAAATCACTTAGGTTTATGTCCAACTATAATCTCAAATCTCAATCATTACTTAGCCATGGGAAATTAGATGAATTACAGACTGAATCAATAAAGGGTTTTGCTACCGACTAATGAGTGCTTTAAAAAAGCACTGTTAAATTAGCATCCAAGGAACTATCTTTATCCAATGTATTGAAATCACCACATTGACATGATTATCAATGTGTTGAACAACAATAATTCCTCAAATAATATCTTAATAGTGTACATTAGGGCATTTCTCTGTAAAATTTATGCATAAATAAGAAAAACCTGTGTTAATAGTAGTAAATCAGAGTAAAATTTGTAGTTTTTGAGCTCCACGATATCTCATAAGTTCTCAACAGACAGTAATAGAAAAGAAATGGCAGAAACAATCAAAGATTCAAAGGCAAAATGCTTACATAGGATTCGAGATTATTGAGAGCGGCAAGAGCCTCCTCAGGCGAAGCCATAGAAACAAACGCCAAACCTCTATTTCTGGTCTTGTTATGCATAGAAAGCTAAACCAAAGACAAGCAAACAAAAACATAATCAACATCAAAGAAATCACTGACAAACTAAAACCCAAAACATTGAATTCACAAAACAAGGAGAATCTTAAAGAATAAGAATTTCGCAAAACAACCTCAACATCTAAGACAGTGCCGTGTTTCTCGAACAAGGAACGAATGTCTTCAGCGGTACAAGTCCAAGGCACGTTCTGGACAAGCAATCTAGTTTTCGAAAACTCTTCTTGTTCCTCTTGCTCTTTCACAGCTGGGTCTTGGGTAGCGGCAGAAACATGGAGGATGAAACTGTTACTATATCTTTTAGCTTTCAAGGGAAAGGCGCCATTAGTATGAGCAGAGAATGGAGGGAGAAAACAAGTCGAGGAGACGTTTTTGATGGAATAAAACTGATTTTGAGGTTTAAGTTGGAAGGAGAAAAGAGAAGATTGGTGAGGAAGACGAAGCAGAGCCATTGAGAGGAAGAGAAAGATATTAGTTCAGTTGAGTTTGGGGTTTGGGGTTTTTTGGGAGGTTTTGATTTGAAGCATTGAAGTGTGTTTTTGTCTTGAGGTTTTTGAGAGTGAGACGTGGATTTGGATAAGGAAACAAGAGACGAAGTCGATATTTTTGCGAGCCAAAAATACTATCTCAAAATCAAAGATAGGAACAACGACGTCGTTTAAGAATGGAAACATTTACACACGGACAACGCTGTTACACTTGCTCAAATCAATGGGGTTCAGACTATAAGAAAGGAAAAGTGGTAAACAACAGATTCAAGAATCCTGGAATAGTAAACATAGCTTATTCTCATGAAGATAACAAAAAAATCATAAAAATTGGCTTTGGGGAATTTCTAATGGAAGGACCTGAAGAGTAGTTGACACTTGAGACACACAGTAAAGGGCTGCAAAGACATGAATCTAACAATCGATTTTCAGAATTGCTTAAATTTTTCATTACTGCATTTGTTGGAGCAAGTATCTATTCTATTACATCTGATTACTCTTGTCAGGATTTGATGCTACTAACAAGCAAAAGATGAATATTGTGTTTTTAGAAAAGGGTTTCCTTCCAATGCTTGAAAGTTGAAATTACAATATTACTCACAAAGCTACACACAATAGCTTCAGAAAAGCTATCTGTTACAAAGAACAGCAAAATGGAAAGTTAGATGCTATCATCATGAATGACATCAAATCATCACTTCTTGTGCATTCTCGAGTTTCTCCCAAGGTTTTAACATTCTCTACCTCAGGTAAGCAGAAGCAAAAGGACTTCAGCAAACACTTAACTAGCAGAAGTAAACGTATGTGTCTTTTACAAAGTGAACATAAGTTCTAACTAATGCAATAACAAAACGACTTTCACAAAGCCAAGCTATGCAGCAGGTTCATGATGTTAAAGGGAACACGGTTTCATTCCAACATAAAGATATATATCTCTTGCAGACCTTGCATGTTCCAACTAAGGGAGTCTCAAATGGTCAAGCTTTACAAGTGCTGACAAGCAGGTAAAATATACGAGGAACACATAATATAGTGCCACTGCCAGAAGTATGTAATAACTAATAAGAGACAACAAGAGTGTTCAACTGAAAGCTTATCATTCTCTTATTCTGCTGAGTGATATCAGTCATTCAACCTTGACAGACTGGCTTTCTTTTATGATACATCAACACAAAAGATACCGCAGTTGTTAACACTTTGTTCACCCAAAGTTCATAAAGCATAAAGATTTCTCAGAAGGCCCATATAGTCCTTGCACTTTAATTTCACTGCATATTTTTGTATCAGTTGTTGAATCTTAAATCCTAAGATTTCTTATGAAGGACCAAACAGACTCATATATTAATGCAGTTGTTCATATGAGCATAGAAAGGATCAAGTTTGAGCCTATACAAGAGGCAATCACCCTACTAGTACTTGTTTTGATTGAACAACAACACTTATATTGCCAAAGGATACTGAATTTCTCAAAGCACCAACAAAACTAACACAGCTCAAATGGCTGAAACATTCATGTACTATTGTTGTACAGCTATATTCCTTTGCTCATTACTGAGTTTAAGAACCTTACTTTACAAAGTCACAAACGATCAAATCTCATTGCTCCAAATCAGAGTTTGGCTCCGTTGATTTATCATCAGGCGGTGAACTGTCTTCTGATTGAACTTTCACGTATTGTCTACTACGTGCCACCCGAAGTGGTCTTCCCATAAACTTCTGCAGGATAATAATTTCTCAGATTCTTGATTAAACAACTACTAAATTAAGATTAATATATCACACTGCCACACCCAGTTCAAAAAAACTCAGAAACTCAAATTATCTAGAGTATTAATTGAATTGGGAACTAACCTTCCCTTGGAAAGCAAATATTGCTGCATCAGCCTCTTTCTTGGTCTTGAATGAGACAAAGCCATATCCAGATGGTTTTCTAGGATTTCCATGAAATATAACTTCGGCGGAAACAATATTAGCACCTTCAGCAGTGAAAAACTCTTTAAGATGTTTCGTTCTCGCTTCAAATGGAAGATTTGCCACAAACAAGTTGAATTCTGGCACTGGCTTTGGCTTCTCGGGTGGAGGAGATTTCTTCTTCTTATGTTTGGCATAAATGAGCCTTAAAGTACGACCCTCAAATTCCTACTCGGTTATCATAAGAAGATTAGAGATTCAGTAAAAGAAGATTGCATAAAAGAATAAATCACATATCAAGTATCTAAAGATAGTTAAAAGATAGTTAAGGTAACAGTTAAATCACTTAGAATTTATGTCTAGCTGTTGCTCTCAGTCATTACTTAGCCATGGAAATAAGCTGAAGTACAGACTAAATCAATAAAGGGTTTTGCCAAAAAAAAGCACTTATTAGAATAGTATCTAAGGAACTACATGTCTTAATACAATCCAATGTATTTAAATCATCACATTCACATAATTTATCAAGGCGTTGAATAAATAAATTAGATGATTATCTGAACAAGTACATTAGCATACTTCTTCCTAGATTAGTTCATAAATAAGAAAAACTGTATTAGTACTACTAAATTTGATTGTACTTTCTGATTCTTGAGCAGAATTCTTCTTCTTAGGTTTAAGCATAATTGGCCCTTAAGGAGTATGACCCTCAAATTCCTACTCGGTAATATTAATTACCCTCAGATTTCTACTCGATATTAAGAAGATTATAAATTCAGCAAAAGAAGATTGCAAGAAAAGAAAAGGTTGCATATGAATCATCTAAAGTAAAATCACTTAAAGTTAATAAATCTCAATCATTACTTGGCCATGGGAACTGAATTACAGACTGAATCATTAAAGGGTTTTGCTACCGACTGATGACTGCTTTAAAAAGCCACTGTTAAAATAGCATCCGAGGAACTATCTTTATCAAAGGTATTGAAAAATCACCACATTGACATGATTATCAATGCGTTGAACAACAACAATTCCTCAAATAATATCTTAATACTGTAAGTTAGGGCATTTCTGTGTAAAATTCATGCATAAATAAGAAAAACCCGTGTTAATACTAGTAAATCTGAATAAAATTTCTAGTTTTTGAGCTCCACGATATATCTCATAATTTCTCAACAGAAAGTAATAGAAAAGAAATGGCAGAAATAATCAATGATTCAAAGGCAAAATGCTTACATATGATTCGAGATTATTGAGAGCGGCGAGAGCCTCCTCAGGTGAAGCCATAGAAACAAATGCCAAACCTCTATTTCTGGTCTTGTTATACATAGAAAACTAAACCAAAGACAAGCAAACAAAAACCTAATCAACATGAAAAAAATCACTGACAAACTAAAACCCAAAACATTGAATTCACAAAACAAGGAGAATCTTAAAGAATAAGAATTTCGCAAAACAACCTCAACATCTACGACAGTGCCGTATTTCTCGAACAAGGAACGAATGTCTTCAGCGGTACAAGTCCAAGGCACGTTGTGGGCAAGCAATGTAGTTTTCGAAAACTCTTCTTGTTCCTCTTGCTCTTTCACAGTTGGGTCTTGGGTAGCGGCAGAAACATGGAGGATGAAACCATTACTATATCTTTTAGCTTTCAAGGGAAATGCGCCATTAGTAGGAGCAGAGAATGGAGGGAGAAAACAAGTCGAGGAGACGTTTTTGATGGAATAAAACTGATTTTGAGGTTTAAGTTGGAAGGAGAAGAGAGAAGACTGGTGAGGAAGACGAAGCAGAGCCATTGAGAGGAAGGAAGATACTACTAGTTCAGTTGAGTTTGGGGTTTGGGGTTTTTTGGGAGGTTTTGACTTTTTGAAGCATTGAATTGTGTTTTTTTCTTGAGGTTTTTGAGGGTGAGGCGGATTTGGATAAAAGGAGACAGAGACAGCGACAAAGTCGATATTTTTGCGAGCCAAAAACTATCTCAAAGTAACTATCAAAGATAGGAACAACGACGTCGTTTAAGGATGGAAACAATGTTTCCGAAACATTATCACATAGACAACGCTGTTACAAAGACAATATGAATCTAACAATCAATTTCAGAATTGCTAAAATTTCTCATTACTGCATTTGTTGGAGCAAGTATCTATTCATATGTAGCAAGAGCAAGTATCTATTCTATTACATCTGATTACTCTAGTCAGGATTTAATGCTAAAACCAAGCAAAAGATGAATATTGTGTTGAAGCTACAATATTACTCACAAAGCTACACACAATAGCTTCAGAAAAGCTATCTGTTACAAAGAACAGCACAATGGAAAGTTAGATGCTATCATCATGAATGACATCAAATCGTCACTTCTTGTGCATTCTCGAGTCAGGGGAGTTATATCTCAAGGGTGACAACGGTGTCCGCGCTGACTCTACATCAGTTAAATCAAGCTTCTTCTCAATGGGGCTGCATAGCTTGGGACTTGATTTTCGCTTGTTTGTCTGTAAGAGAATCAAAGAATTATAGCATCAAATATTTATTGTGACCAAAAATACAGAAAAATATGCACTCTTGTTTATATATAAACCAAGCACTCATGCACAGCACAACAAACAAAGAGAATTCAACATATTCCTTCCTCACCTTTGTAGACGCACTAGCAGAATGCTTCCCACCGGAACCATGGAGACTCTTTTCTTTGTGGTGCTGCCTTAATAGTCTTTTGTTCTCTTCATCCAATATGTTGTTTTCTTCAAATAGAACTTTGACCTATATGGAAAATATATCTTGTTAACTTCTGGCAAGGGAAATGCAAATTCCAACAAGCACCAAGTGTCCAAGGTCCTTAGTTCTTACCTCTTCTTCAGCTTTAGTAAGGTTCATCCTGAGATGTTCCTTGTCCTCTTCAAGGGTCTTCACTTTAGCAAGAAGTGACAAGACATTTTTGCTTGAAGGCCTCAACCTGCAAAGCACAACAGATCATTATAATTGGTACAACATATACAGTGACTAAAATAGGGAAATAACCTAACAATGAAGAAGTGATAAAGCCTCTTAAATTGCATGACACCAAATAATCCATAAACAACAAAGATGCAAGGCAGTAGAGAAAATAGTGTAAGAAAACCCTTACCTATTCCACATTTTAAGCAACCTTTGACATGATTCAAGTGAACTATTTGCCTCCAAGAATGCACGTCCAGACATAGCTTCATCCTCAGAAATCAATGATGCTAGAACTGACTCAAGCAAATTATCTTCTACATTTGTGCCCTCATAGGATGAATCGACCTTCAAGGAAGGTAATATATTCAATCAGCAAGTAGATATCATAGTATTCGACAAAACTGCAAATTACTGAGAGTTTTTCTAATCAACCATAGACACTCAACAAGTAAGTTTAATGCCCTTTATGCAGTTACATTTGTATTCAACTTGGGTCATCTCCATCAGTGACAAAGCAGAATCCTCTGCCATGCATGCTCAAGCCTCAAACCCCACTGATCTATCAGTCCTTAAACTTAGTTCAGCCCATTCTTTATAAGCTAAGCCTCCATAAACCAGCAAATAATTCTAACAAAATACTTATTCACTATAAGATAATACAAAATGTAACTAAGGCTGCCAGATACATAAACAAGAGCGAATGAGGCATCAGCATTTTAGCTTTCAGATGTACAAGCAATGAACCAATAAACTAAATCATAAAAGTAAACTCCACTTATAAATCCAAAATTTGGTGGCACAGTCTTGACATATAATACTTATAAAGCTCATAAATATTAACATTAAACATTACTCAAAAACCCCTCCCAAATCAAGAATTCATAACAAATCAATGGGGAAATGAAGGGAAATAATTGAACATACCACTCGGCTCTCGTAATTTTGTTTGTAGAACCTTAATTCATTAGTTAAATTCCCTAACTCCTCTTCCAGTTCAAGGACCCTAATCTCAGCTGCCTTTGCCCTCTCATCAGCCTCATTTCCAAAATCCATCAACGCCTCCCTATCATGATCATAAAGCGAACACTCTCTTTCCCATTTTTTACACTGACTCAACAAATTCGCACACTCATCCGCTAGTTTCTGATTCTCCTCCACGAATCTCTTCAATGCCACCGCATTCATATTTGCTTCCGCCTTAAAAGAATTTAATAAAAATGTAAAAAATTTCATCTATATTCTGAGTACAGATACATTCAAGATTTTCACTTCTTCTACTTTTCTTGTTGTTTGTTTTCGATTTAACCTACCTTTGATCGCTCAATGGTCTGATCTTTCTCTTTTAATTTGGAGAGGAGGTACAGGCACTGATCACGGAGGCGACGCTGGGCTTCTTCGGAGGAACGGAGTTTCAACTGCAAAGATTTGGTGGAAATTGGAAGACCTAAGGAGTCATCGATCGTTTGTTGTATGTAATCATCGATTTCTTGAGGAAGAGCCATGGTTTCGATCACTGGAAAGGATTTGAATCTCGAAAGAACCCTAGATCTTGCAATAAATAAAAAAGAAACAGAAAAGTTTATCCTTTTGAAGGAAACTAGATACCGAGGGGATTGGAGTTAGGGTTTTGGAAAGGGAAGACAAAGAAAAACGAGAGATTTTAGGGGTTTAAGAAGGAAAAGAAACTTGTTTTTCTCTCGCCCTTTCTTGTGTTTCACTTTCTTGATTGATTTTCTTGCGTTTTCTTTTTGTGTGGTCTGTTTTTCTGGGGTTTTCAAAATTGAAAGAAAAGAGGGCTGTGACTGTAAGTAGAGAGAGTAGCCGTTAGAGTGCGGTTTAAATTAAAACTTAAATTCTATCAAAAAAAAAAAAACTAAAACTTAAAAAGCCCCAAATAAAAATTTATTCATAGTGTGGTCCCACTGCTGACCTGGCAATATCATTTTTAGATTTTTTGTGTGTTTGGGCCGGTTCTAAATTATCCATGGATTGAAGTAGCCCAAATACAGCCCAACCCGAGAGTCTAAAGTAATAACCATATGCTATGCCTGCTCATGGCCGGGTTGGGTCGGGCTTTGACTAGGTGATAATAGACATTTTGCATGTCCAAGCCGGCCCGCCTCGACATTTGGGCTTGGTCATTTAATCAAAACTCATTCATATTTATACTTTTATGTCTAAGGCCCGCATAAGCCTGTTCGTTTTATTTTTTTAATATTTTTCTTAAATAATAATAAATATTTTAATTACATATTAAACTTTTTTTTAAAACAAAATCATCATGGTATATTTTTTCTAGCCATCTTTTTTCTAAATATATTTTATATTTTATATAGTATAATATATATTGTGATGTTATATATATTATATATATTTACAAATAATAAAGATATCTATTATATAAAATATATATATATTATTATGTAAAACGAGTTGGCCCGGGTTTGGGTTTTTTGACAGAAAACCAAAATCTGGCCCATTTACGAAACGAGCCTTTTTCTTTGTCCAGGTGCCGAACATCGGGCCTTAAAATTTTACCCAAACCCTCCCATTTCTTCGGGCGGGCCTTCGGGCTTGAGCGGGTACCCGGAACCTTGAACAAATCTACCATATGTTAAGCACTTTACTAAACAACACCATATACTAATCATACAAGATACAACAAAATCCAATTTTCGTTTTTAATTTTAAGCTATCTTAATTCTCTTTTTTTGCTACATAGGAACATAAAATAAAAACTATAATCGCAGCACCCCGCTACCAGACCGATCTTCAACAAGAAGCGGCTGGAGTTGATCAGGGGGGTCTTCACAAATCTGAACACCTTGCGGTGCAGCATGAGCCAAGCTAGCCATCAAATCTGCACAACGGTTACCCTCCCTACATATATGACGGACCTCCAAAATCCATTCTCCTTTGAGTAATTCCAAGCAGCCATGAATTAAAGTGTAACAAGGATGTGAATTAATAACCGTAGTGGTTAAATAAATAACCACCACCATAGCGTCAAGTTCCACAATAAGCCGCTCTATACCTCTTGCTTTCGCCAATAGTAGACCCTGTTTAATTCCCCATAGCTCTGCCTCCATGCTTCCAGTAACCCCAATATTCAAAAAGAACCCCACAACCCAATCTCCTCTAGAATCACGAATGAGCCCACCAGCAGAGGCATGCCCATCTTCATGCCTTCTCGAACCGTCCGTGTTAAGCAAAAAAGTGTCCCCTGGAGGGGGTTTCCAAATGATCAATCTTCCTATTGAAGGAGTTGAGCTCCACTTGAGTGTAAAAGCTTCACTCGACTCCATACCTAGTTTTGATGCATAGGCCAGAATTGCTTCCACACAAGGCCTAGTTTCTTGAAAGACGAGAGCATTGCGAGCCTTCCATATACCCCATAAAATTGCTGGAAACAAAGAATCCCAAGCCAAAGGAAGCTGCATATATTTCACTTTCGAAGCATTTAAGGCCAACCAATCTTGAAAACCCTCACACTCTACCAATTTAACCCCAAAACGGCGATAAACACATCCCCATAAACCAACCACAAAAGGGCAATGCCGAAAAATATGGTCACAAGATTCAACATTCTCCTCACACAACTTGCACAAAGGATTCAAATGCATTCCTTTCTTACAAAGAATTTCATTTGTATTCAAAGAATTGAAGAACAAAAGCCAAATGAAGAATCTTACTCTCTCAGGCACAGGAAGCCTCCATATCCAAGAGCATCGACCTGCCCAAGTATCCTCTCCAAACTGATTCGTAAGCCCAAGATATGCAGACTTTGCCGAAAATTGACCATGCTTATCCCACCCCCAAATGCATCGATCATTAGATCTCGCATAAAGCGAGCTCGGTATTGCCCGAATTTCTTCCAATTTTGCAGCTGGAAGCAAATCTTTAATTTCACCACAATTCCAATTTCCATCTTCATCAATTAACGTATCCACTTTGATATCCCTTGAAAAATTTCTGTTGGTTGTAGTGCACTGAATTAATCAAGGGACCATCTCCAACCCACCAATCCTGCCACAAACTCACTGATTTTCCATCACGATAGACCACTTTAAGCCACGTCTAACACAATCTGAGGTCTTCAAAATCCCCCTCCAAGTAGAAGAACATCCACCTTCCGACTCCATGTCAACAAAATGGGCTTCTTTAAGATATTTCTTTATGAAGACTTCTATACAAAGTGAATTTTGTCTCATTTGTAGTTTCCACCCTGTTTTTGCTAAAAGAGCAATGTTAGTTGACCTCGCCTTTCTCAGTCCCAGCCCTCCATTTCCTTTCGGTCGACAAACCCGATCCCAGTTCACAAGATGTCCATGTGTTTTCTCCACCTCCCCACCCCAGAGAAAGTTTCGATTCACCTGATCTAACCTTTCACACAAGGCTGCTGGTAGCATGGCTGTTTGCATCGTATAGATTGGAATGGAGCTCAAAGTAGATTGAATCAAAGTTCTTCTCCCTGCATAACTCAAAACTTTACCCTTCCAACTAGCCGACTTCCTAATGACTTTGTCAACCACATGCCCATAAGTAGTTTTTGAGACCCGTCCGTGTATAATAGGCACCCCTAAATATGTTCCCAAATTGTGGGTTAATGGAATACCGCAAGAATTACTCAATCTCAAAGCAACTTGATTAGGAATATTTGGCGAAACCCATAATTTAGATTTTTCAAGACTCACTCTAAGGCTAGAAGCTTTGGCAAATTCTTCCAAAGTATCTTTAATCATCATAACCTGAACATCAGAAGCCTCAGCAAATAACATTAGATCATCCGCAAAAAATAGATGAGATACCTTTGGTCCTGATCGAGATGATTTTACCGGACACCATAACTTTTGCTCCACCTTTTCCATTATCATATGGGACAATCTCTCCATCACCAAGATAAAAATATATGGAGATAAAGGATCTCCTTGACGAAGACCCTGTTGTGGTTTAAACGCCGGAAGCACTTCACCATTCCAAACAACTGCCAGATCAATATTCCCAATGCAGAACATAATAAGATCAATCAATCTCGAAGGAAACTCATAAAACACAAGAACCTCCCTGATAAATTGCCAAGATACATTGTCATATGCTTTTTGCAGATCAATTTTCAAAATCATAGCCCCTGCTCTACCTTTCCGTTTCATCAAAGAGTGAACAACTTCCTGAGTAATAAGAATATTATCTGAAGTGCTTCGCCCAGCCAGAAAACTATTTTGAAATGGGCCAATGATTCTTTGAAGAATCGGCCTAAAACGTTGCACCAAGACCTTAGAGAGAATCTTATATGAGGTATTTAGCAATGTAATTGGCCGAAAATCCTTAAGGGAGGACGGGCTATTCCCTTTCGGAATCAAAACCATATGAGCATGGAGCACCTCCAAATCCACCTTGCTTTGTGACAATGCTTCACTTACAAACTCAAAAACTGTATCCTTCACTACCTCCCACTGTCTTTGGTAGAAAATCGGCTGGATACCATCCACCCTAGGTGCCTTAAGGCCTTGCATTGAAAACACTGCTCTCCTCACCTCCTCCAAGCATAACGGAGCATTAAGTCTATCAATTTCCTCCGAATTTAACAAGGGGCAGAATCTATCATAGGCTGCCGAAAGCGGGAAGCACGCTTTCCTTGCAAACAGATCAGAAAAATAAGTAACAACATGAACACCCAAAGCACTTTGATCTGTAGTCCAAACATCATCAACATTCAAGCCTACAATTAAATTACGTTGCCTCCTTACCACTGTTGTCAAGTGAAAAAATCTTGTATTCCGCTCCCCATTCTGAATCCAGTTCAACCGTGATTTTTGCAGCCATAAAATTTCCTCTTGCTGCAGTGCTTGTAGATACTCCTCCCGAAGGCAAATTTCCAATTTTTGTAAAAAAACAGAAACACCATACCCCTCACAATTTTGAATGCCCCTGATACGAGCCAAAAGGATCCGCTTCCGCTTTTGAATACAACCAAACACCTCACCTTTCCAAACCTTAACCTCCTTTATCACTTCCGAAATTGATTTGCATAAAACACCATCCCCTTTATCCCATGCTGTAGTAAACATCTCAATAAAGTTCGGGTGAGATAGCCATGCCGCCTCAAACCGGAGAGGTTTATTAGCACTTGAAGGCTTAAAACTCTCAAAATCACATAACACAGGATGATGATCGGAGCAAAGACACGGTAAGATAGAAACCTTAGTATTTGGATTCGCCTCCAATGCCTTTAAATTCCAAAGTACTCTATCCAACTTTTCCCTTAAAACCACCCTACCACCATTCCTCTTAACCCATGTAAATCGACAACCCGAAGAGCCTACATCCACAAGATCACAAGCTTAATTCTAGCACACCTTATTACTCATCTATACTATACAAGTCTCATTTTATCTTAGACTCGAACAATAAGTCAATAAGACTCCATAATGTCTTTGACAAATTTTGGATGTTATCTTAATTTAACTTAGTTAATCAAATCCAACTATATTTTTGAAGAATGGTACAATGGTACGTATAGAGAAATTATATTATTAATTATCATCAAATGTCTTTAATTATATTATATATACTATTATAATTTTTGTTATACTTTCCTTTCAAAAAATCAAACTAATACAAAAATTTCTCATTATTTAAATGCACATAAGGCATAGAGAGTTTATACTTTATAGTTTATACTTTATTAGCAATAAAAATTGAGTGAGGAAAATCTACAAAAAGTAGAAAACGGCAAAAGAGGCTAGAAATTCAGGACATATATGGTGGTGACCTTGGTTCACTATGAATTATACATTAATTTAAAAACATAGCATTTAAAAACTTATCCTAATTATTATATATATAATAAAATGTACTTCACTCTCTTGATCATTTGAACGCTGAAAGGTTAATTGAAGATGTCGCGTAAAGACGTAGATGAAGCCCTACTCTCTCTCCTCCCCATCCTTGTAAACATAAACAATATATATAAATAATGTTGTAAAGAAGAATTGTTTGTTTGCCTATTAAGCTTTCTTGGTTTTTTTCTCTTTTGCTTTAGCGTCGACTGATTCCATGAAATCTTCCACCTTCTCTTCCATTTCTTGCACCTGCATGTATTTTTTTTTTTGGTTGAAAATCACAAATTGCGGTCAAGCATCAAGTTAAAAGTACCATCACATTTTCTAATTACAATATATATATACAGATAAAAATATAATGTCAAATGTACAACTAATACAATTTGACCAATGAGACAAAATTAGGTCAAATAATTTATTTATGTGGTACAAATAGATGTTAATTATTGGCACCGACCTATAGGCTATATATATAATTAGTCGAAAGTTGACTTTAGTATACATCACGGCCAAATATCAATAACAGTATCCCTCAAAAAAAAATATCAATAACAGTAATTTAGTTGGGTAATTTAGATGGGAATGGGAATATGGGATCATGGAAGAAGGGAAAGTATAATAAACCTTAATAACAATAAATCTTATTCTCTTTTAGCTGAAATAAATTTCTTGATGATCAAGTAACTAGATGTCATGCTAAAGGTTGAAATGTTAGGGTTACTATTTTATTAGAGGGATAATTACTATTAATTAGTTTGAAATGCTCACATGATTCATGAGATGATGTTTAATTTGGAATTTTGTTCTTATCATCATGTGCAAGTTTATAATTATTATTATTCCCTCCGTTTTGAATTGAATGGACATATTTGATTTTTTATGGTTAAATAAAGCCATTTTAACCATTAATTATCACAAAAATATAATTTTTTAAATTTTTTTAAAATAAACTATGAAAAATTTAAAAATTAAATTTTTCAAAACATATTTTTTAAAATTTTAATTATATATAATTTTTTCATAAATAATGGCAAAAAACGATTTTATCTAACAAAAAAAAATCAAATGTAGCCATTTGATTCCGAACAATTATATTATTTTAATTTTACTTAAGAAAAAATCTAAAATGAAAAGTAAAAGTAAATATCTAACCTTGTCAATGAGATCGTCAGCACGATGGGCGGTCTTAGCAGTTTCTTTGGCAATGTCTTCAACCATTTCAAGGGCAGCATAAAGTTTGCCATCCTTGGGAAGCTGTTCCTCTAGCTCATCTGCCATTTTCTCCACTTTCTCCGCCACTTCTTCTACTTTTTCCGCTATATCTTCCGCCGTCTGTAACATTTTTTCTGCCTCATCTGCCCATATTCATATATATCAAGCACAAATTAATTAAACGTTTAAATCCCAATTACCAAAATCATTTCTGATGAAGAAGAAGAAATATATAGTGATCCTCACTTTTAATTTTTAGTAATGGCCCCCATTTGCTGGTAGTAAAGGGTAGGACTACTGATACTATGGTTCCCAGAACCCATAATTGCCTGCAGCAGAAACCATATAAACTTCAAACGTCTTAATTTGGTGCAACTTTGCAATTATCATATAAAATAAACAGTAGATTCCGATCGATTGACTAATAATTAATTACCAGTTGGAACCCGGAATAAGATTAAAGGGAAATGGTGGAGCTGACCCTGGATCCAAACTGCAACGAACGCTCATCTTGTTCCTGCATCCATTTCTTACCATCTCTATTAGAGATCAAGCAAAGCAAAATACTCTTGATGAAGAAGATCAAACGGGAAAAAAGAAAACAAATAGTGAAATAAAACTAAAATTAATTACATCTTTCTGTTTCTGTCATTAGTGAGGATTCCAAGGCCCCCAGAGCTGATAAAAAGTGAAGATGGCAAGGTTTGACTTCGAACAGAAAGTTGTTCATTCTTGTGCTTTGAGATGGCCAAAACAAGTCCAGTTTGATCTGGTTGGAATCTGTCGTCATGAACAAAACCCTTTACTTTGCAAGGAAGAAGAGTTGATGATGTCGACAACATTTTCTGGTTATCTCAGAAACTTTTTGAACAGCAAAAGCTGGAAATGAAGAGAAAAGAAGGGTTTCTTTAATGAATTATTGGCTAGCTGGTTTCCACCAAGAAAGAATCGGGTGCAGTTGGGGAATATTAATGTGACTCAAGCTTTGCAGAAATGGTCGGGCCAAAGAATTTAATTGGATCATTCAAAAGTTATTTTCGACAAGGGGGATTAATAATAATTGTTGTTTCAGAGCCATTCATCCAATAAAATTCCTGCTTTTTCTTAATTTGAAAAAAGAAAAAAAAATCTGATGTGCCATGTGCCATATATATGCTTTAAGAGATATACACAACATTTCTCTCATGAATCATTATGATATATTATTAGAATATTCATATTCATATTCATATGGATAGGTCAATGAATTTCCTTGTCAATTTCACCAAAAAAAAAAAGAATTTCCTTGTCAAAAAGCAGCAAGTTGTTACCAACTAATTAATTTTATTAACAACTTTTTCCTCAATTTCTTCACTAGTTAAAAAATATTATAATATCGCCTCATTTTTGGTGAGGCATATATATATATTAAGTACTCCCTGTATGCATGATTGATCCCTAGCACGTTATTGTGAGTGGACCACACTCAAATTTCATAAATTTTCTCTTAACATATTTTGTGAATCTTACATCTGATTTTCTGGCCATTAACTAGCTACAATATCGAGTGTATTGAGTATTTTTTTTATTTGATATTATAAATTATAAATTATAATAAAGTTTGAATTTGATCACTGCAAGCCTTGTTACTTTATCAGCACTTCATCAATGCATGGTTCCCCTATTGCTGGCTTTAATTATATTCCACTACATGATCTCATTAGAAAAATGGAATAACTACAAACTTACATTTTCCATTGGGGAATAGTACAAAAGTATAAATTTTTGGGAATCTTTTTTTTTTTTTTTAAAGAAAGATGTCCACATCTCTTAATTAATGAAATTATAATTTGGTTTAACAATAATTTTGATATATATGATATGACCGATATTGAAGAGTATTCAATATATATATATGACCGATATATATCATTTTTGTTTATAGTATTCAATGAATACTATAAACAAAAATGATGTATTGCATAATAATTTATATCCAAACTAGACCTGCTCAAGGGTTGGGTACTCGTTCAAACCTGAAAGTCCGTTCGAAAAATGGAAGGGTTTGGTTTGGACAATAGTTTAAGACTCGAAGGTTAGGCTTTGGACAAAGGAAGAGGCCCATTTTGCAAAACGGGCTGGACCTTGGTTTTCTTCCCAAAAACCCGAGTCCAGCCTGTATTAGTGTATATATATATATATATATATATATATATTATAATACATATATATACTATATATTATTTTTAGTGACTATGGAAATTACTTAAAGGCCAAATTGAGAATTAATGTGATGCCTCCTTTTGGTTTTTTTTTTTGTCTTTTCTCACTTTTCGGGTGACTAAAAAGACTCTCGATGAATTTCCTCCCTTACTTTTCCTGTTGCCCCACCAGCCATAAAAAGAAAAGCCAACGCATGGGAATAGGTAGTTTCCAAATTTCATCTTAGCCACATGGTAATTCCAGATCAAGCTTTTCATTTAGAATAGCCAAATATGCCCCTTCGCCTTACTAAATCTTATTCGCTTCGATACGCTTCGCTTTTACCTTCGGACCCAAAGAAATCTGTGATTTGCTTTGTCGGCCAACACACAAGATGAGACTTTACCACCGTGGAGCGGCTTTTTTGTAATCTACTATTTTTATATTTGTGATTAAGTGTGTTTTAATTACATATTAATTGTATGTGGATATTAGGATTTACCGGTTTAACTCCTCTGTCGGAATTCCAAAGGATTGGTGCTATAAATGTATCGGTAATAATGATTGATTCATGGGTAAACTATTGACATTCCAGTTCTGTTTTCCTTTCGTCTTCATTTTTATTTGGGTGGTTTTCGTCTTCCCTAACATTTCTCTAAATTGGTTTCACACGGACTCCGTTTTGTTTTCTAAAAATTTTTAGGTGGACGTATTTTTAGTGACTATGGAAATTACTTAAAGGCCAAATTGAAGATTAATGTGGTGCCTCCTTTTGGCTCTTTTTTGGTCTTTTCTTACTTTTCGGGTGACTAAAAAGACCCTTGATGAATTTTCTCCCTTACTTTTCCTACTGCCCTTTTTTGTAATTTACTATTTTTTATGATTAAGTGTGTTCTAATTACATATTAATTTTGTGTGGATATTAGGATTTACCGGTTCAACTGCTCTGCCGGAATTCCAAAGGATTTGTGCTATAAATGTATCTGCAATAATGATTGATTCATGGGTAAACTATTGATATTCCAGTTCTGTTTTCTTTTCGTTTTCATTTCTATTTGGGTTGTTTTCTTCTTCCCTAACATTTCACTGAATTGGTTTCACATGGAATCCGTTTTGTTTCCTAAAATTTCCAAGTGGACATTGATAAGATCCTTCCATTTAATTTAACAGCGCCTTAAGATAGCATAACCTAAAGTGGGGAGCTTTCACTTCTCACCGCAACATTTTGAGATAAATATAGATTTATTTGTTGATTATATTATTTGATATTTAAATTTAACATTTCCTTATTCCTCTTTATTTTACAAAAAGTTTTTTTTTATTTATCATTCGACTTCCTTTTTATTGAGCTTTCTATTATTTGTTTATGTTTAGTATATTTCCACATTTTCAAAAGCACAGTTAGCCAATGCTAAGTACAATCATTATGTAAATTACATATGCTCCTGCAAATACTCTCAACTAATTCAATTTTCCTACGACAACTATACATGCTCCTTGACCACAAAAAATTAGGCCTTCCTTATGCAGAAGCCAAATTCTTCCACCTACCCGAGTTCATTAATTTAACAATTACAATCAAGATTAAAAAATGACCGCAACGTATGATGTTTTTTTAGATAATCAACATACATTTCAAGCAATTAATATTAGCTTTACTTTGATGAATTACCTAGAGATGGAGGAGTAGAATATTAGCTTTATTTTGAAGAATTACCTAGAGATGGAGTAGAATTTAGGTAATGCACTTTAAGAATGAAAGAAAGGTCATGTGTTTTGCTTTATATATGCGAATTATTTGTTTCAATGTATGAGTTTCTTCTAACTGATTAACTTACAACCAATGCAATATTTTCTTACTAACCGACTTAAACAACTACAAAAAATATAGCCTTAATAAGAAGATGACTGCGGCGCAAGTGCAGGCCGCCCTGCTTGTCTTTATTATTTTTAAATATATATATATATATATATATGTAATATATATCATTACAATATACATATATATATGTATTATCTATACTATATATAAAAGTACGAATAAAGGGAAATTTTATGTTTTCTGATTGTATCTTTTTTTTTCAAATATATTTCTAAATTGGCATTACTAAATAATATTTTAATTATTCCATTATTAAAATAATGGAAATTTAGATTATCCTCATTAATTAGGATCCAACGTGGCCAATAAGAATGCTCCACATCATCTTTAGCATCTAAATTTTTGTCCAAAATAATTCTCCAAGTTGGTTTCGGAGAAGATCAATTCTGTCTAAAAATTTGATGGGCAAAATCATCCACTGAAACGACAATATTAGGTCTTGAGGTAAACATAAAAGTTGTAGATCTTGGAATTCTCTTTCCAACGGTACCTCATTTGCATTTTTCTGAGTTTTGAATCAAAAGTTATGAATTTTCTTCCAAAACTGCTCTTGTGAAGTCCTCATTGAAATATAATTTAACAATGTTGCATCAGGACTGAATCATTACTGCAACATTGATGAAACTAAGATTAAAATGGAGTGAACAAGAGTTGTGGAGGAAGATGAATATTTGTATGTATTTCCAATATATTGTTTTGTACAAAGTTACATCAATAAGAAGCATATAAGATATATATACACAAAGGCAAATAAGAAGTATATTCTGTGGGCACTCTTATGCTCATGCAAGAGCCATGCAAATGGCCAAGAAGGCACAAAGGTTGGCACGGTTTGTGTAAAGGGTGAGGCACAAAGGTTGAGGAGAGAATAGGCACAAGGGACAAGGTTGGTACGATTGGCACGGTTGGTATTATTTTAACACCCCCCCTCCCCCCTTAAACTCAAGATGGCATGTGGGAAATATATTGTGTTTGGAAGTCAGGTCACGAAAGCGACTAGGTGGGTGTGATTTGGTGAAGAGGTCGGCAACCTGTGCAGAGGAGGAAACAGATTCCAACGTCAATGTGCCCTGAAGTAGATGTTGCCGAACAAAGTGACAATCAATCTCAATGTGTTTTGTTCGCTCATGAAAAACATCATTATGAGCAATTTGAATAGCACTACGATTGTCACAACACAATGGAGTAGCATGGGAAAAAGAAATGCCAAGATCATGAAGAAGCCATCACAACCACACTAGTTTAAAGGTAGTGTCATCGAGTGCTCTATACTAGACCTGTTCAAGGGCCGGGCTACCCACCCAAGCCCGAAAGCCCGCCCGATATTTGGGAGGGCTTGGACAAAAATTTGAAGCCCATTGGATGGGCTTGGACAAAATTTTAAGGCCCGCTTACAAAATGGGCCGGGCTTGGTCTTAACCATAAAAGCCCGGCCCGAGCCCGGCCTGGCCCGTATACTCAAATAATTAGAATATTTTATTCATTTTTAATTAGATTAACTAGTTAAAATATTCATTAGATGTATAAATTAATTATTTTGATAAAAATATATATGTTAATTAAGCTTTACTATCTTTAAACTCAAAAAAATTAAGTTTTACCATCTTAGATATAATATATATTATTAAATAAATAATAAATATATTTTAAATAATAAATAATGAGTTCAAAATAAATAAATAATATATATTTAATTACTAAACGGGTGGGCTTGGATGGGCCTTGGACAAAGTTTTTTTTAATTGGACGGGCTTGGGCATAAGTTTAGGCCCGTTTAATCGGGCCGGGCCGGGTTTGGACAAGTCATATAGGTATAAATCAAAGCTTGGGCCCGGCCCGAACCCGGCTCGGCCCGGCCCATGAACACCTCTACTCTATACTCAGCCTCTGTACTAGATCGGGCAACAGTAGTCTGCTTCTTACTCCGCCAAGAGATAAGTAAGTCGCCCAAGAAAAATCAATAGCCAGTGGTGGAGCGACGATAAGTCGGATCACCGGCCCAGTCAGCGTCGGAATATGCTCTCAATTCCAAAGGTGAACGAGAGGAGTAGTGTAGGTCATGAAAGAGAGTACCTTTGACATAACGGAGAATGTGAAGAGCAGCTGTATACTGAGTAGACCGAGGAGCAACCATAAATTGGTTAACAACATGAACTGCATGCGCTATGTCAGGGCGAGTCACAGTAAGATAGATAAGGCTCCCAACTAGCTAACGATAGAGAGTAGGGTTATCTAGCGGTTTGCCTTCTAATGGAGAAAGTTTTTGATTCGCCTCAAGTGGAGTGGAAGTAACCTTGGCATCTGTAAGTCCAACTTGAGACAATAAATCTGTGGCATACTTAGCTTGAGAAAGAAAGTAGCCAGAGCCATTGGATGTAACCTCTTGGCCAAGAAAATATGTCAGGTGATCAAGATCCTTCATCTCCAAAATGTTGGCTAAGATAATGCTTAAGTTCAGCAATTCCTTGAACATCATTTCCAATTATAACCATATCATCAACATAAAACAATAAGAATATGGAACCATTGATCGGTCGTCAGCAATCATAAAAATAATTCCCCACAGAATCCTAACTATAGTAGATAGGGCAAGTAGGGGTCGATCCACAAAGAAGGGTGTAGACTTTATCCGAAAATTCAATCCTTAAAATCTCTCAAAACAAGACACAGGAAACAGAGGTTGAAAGAAAGCAATTAAACAGAAAACAATTATACTAGAAAACAAAGCAAAGTAAATTAAATCTAAGACTATAGCAGATAAGAAAGAAAACAATAATTAAAGCATACTTCTTCTCCAATGGTAGAAAACAATCAAATTGAATATGGGTCCTTGATTTAAAAGATGAATTCAATATTAAATCCTTGATGATAACTGGTCTAGGAAAAACCTAACATGCTATTTAGATAAGATTACCGGTTAAGGCTTAAATTACCCCTATTGCTAACTTAACAAATCAATTACCGGTTAAGGCTTAAAGATTCACCAAGCAACAAAGCATTAAGATTAACTATTTAATTAGTTCTTTCACACATGCTTAACAAATAAAACCATACAACAATCAGATAAAATTCGATTACTGGCATGAGAAACTCATCGAAGCGGGGGGTTAGTCGTCAACGATTCGCTACCAAACAATCAGACTCGAGGGTTAACTGTACCGCCTGACTTAGCAATAGATCTCTCAAATTATCAATTTATCGGCCACATAAACCAATAAAAATCAAGGTCATGGAATAAAACAGAGTTTAACATGCTATCTATCAAAAATAAAATACCAAATTATAAGTATAGAAATCTCACCATATCAATCGATTGAATTCACCAAAGGATTAGAAGTATAAGAATTTAGCTACTCATGGATTTGGGAAAATCCATGAGCGGCATAAGAGTACTTACAGAACTAGAAGGGCGAAAATCTCCTTGCTAAAAACCTTGGTATGCCGCACCTCCCTATGGCTATAGGGGGTGGCGGCACCCTTGCCTAAAACTGGATCTAGAAGAGAAAAATAGATCTAAAACTATAATTGTGAATTGGTGTGTGATTTGTGTTACAGGAGGTGGCTATTTATAGTGGAAATAACCCTAGGAATTCCAATCCTAACTTGGAAAGGAGTCTAGGACGGTTTAGGGTCTAACTTGGAGTCCAAGTTAGATTAAAAGTCATCCTAGAGTAGAATCCAAGTTAAAATAGGATCCTGAAATTTTGCTGAATTCGTGCAAGAACTTCGATGGCATTTTTGGGCTTGAAAACGGCAGAAATGGGTCTTGGACTTCAAAGAAAAGTTGTAGATCTCAGAGTTAGCTTTCCAACGAGTACTCATGGGCTTCAATCAGAGGTCTGAGCAGAAAGTTATGATTTTTCTACCAAAACTGCGCCTGAATCCTAATCCTGTTGGGACTAGAATCGGGAATCTACGGGATTTGGATATTTCCTTGGATTTAGGAGTCATTAATTGGGATTTTAATTCCAATTAATATCTTATATGGGCTGAGTATTTTCCCATATAAATTATCCATAAATACCAAAGCTTAAGGGTTTATCCATGGCTTGTCTTCAATTGAAGCTCCAATTCTTCAATTCTTCCTCTTGAAATAAATCTTCAAAGTCTTCAAGTCTCCAAATAAGTCTTCAATGAGTCTTCAAACACGAACTTCGAATCTCCAAATCTATGCTCAAAATTGCTTTGCTCAAATCTGTGTAAAAGGTCATCAAAATAGCTCCAAAAGTAGTGAAAAATAACAATTTCTTAATTTCACATCACTTAAAGACTAAAAACACAAATATTAATAAAATAACATATAATTAAGCATAAATGGGTCTAAAAACATAGTAAAATAGCCATAAAAATAGGGTCTAATTTAGCTCAATCAACCATGCTAAGACTGCCGAATGAAAAGAACATGATCATAAGAACTGGATGTAAACCCAAACTGAGTGGCAACAGAGCTGAACTTAGCAAACCAAGCACGAGGAGCCTGTTAGAGACCATACAATGCTCGTTGGAGATGACATACCTTGTTATGTGGATGCTCATAACCAGGTGGAGGTTTCATATAAACCTCCTCATCAAGATCACCATTAAGAAAGGCATTTTTGACATCCATTTGAAACAGCTCCCAATGTTTAACAGCAGCTACTGCTAACAAGGTACGAACAGAGGTAATACGAGCAACTGGAGCAAAAGTTTCTTCATAATCAATGCCATACTCTTGAGTAAAACCTCTTGCAACAAGTCGAGCCTTATACCGTTCAACAGAACCATCAGATCTGGTCTTAATCTTATACACCCACTTGCAGACAACAACAGACTTACCAGGAGGCAAATCAACCAAATCCCAAGTATGTGTCTTTTCTAAAGTCTATATTTCTTCTGCCATTGCTTGCTGCCAAAGAGGGTTTGACTTTGCTTCTTAAAAGTTAGAAGGTTCATGTAAAGAAACAATAGCAGAATAACAATGAAACTCAGCATATCGAGGATGTGGGTTTCTTACACTGGTTGAACGCCTTAAGGGTGCAAAACTAGAAGGAGATGACTCTGACTCTGAAGTTTGTGGAGAACTGTGTGCCAGATCTTCAGAAGGAGGAGATTCGTTGGTCGAAGTTCTAGGAGGATTGCTGGATGAACTAGTAGAGAGGTCCTTGCAATGAGACAAATCTAAAGAATTTTCGGGAAACAATTCAACAGAAGGATCTGTAAAATACAAAACATCGGGATTGGGAACTTGAAAATCAGATAGAGATGAGAACATTTTATGTTCCCAGAAAGTTACATGATGGAAAACACGAAGCCGTTTTGAGATGGGATCCCAACACCTATAACCCTTATGTTCGATTCCATAACCGAAAAAGCAACACAAACGCACTCTAGGCTCAAGCTTGTTATGTTCATGAGATTGAAGTTGAACAAAACAAATACAACTAAAGACACACAACAGTTTATAGTTAGGAGCAGTTCCATAAAGTCGTTCATAAGGACAAATATTACCTATTGTAGGTGTTGGAACACGATTAATGGTGTAAACGGCTGTGAGAGCAGCTTCTCCCCAGAAACGTTCAAGGCATTTTGAGTCAATAAGTAAGACACGAGTAGTATCAAGGATATGCCGATGCTTGCGTTCAGCACGACCATTCTGCTCTGAAGTTTTTAGGCAGGATCGCTGAATCACAGTTCCCTGTTGAGATAAACATTTAACAAGATCAGTTTCCCCATATTCCATAGCATTATCCATACGAAGAACCTTTATGGTACAAGAGAATTGAGTTTTAACCATGGCAGCAAAGTTTGAAACAATTTCAGGAATTTGAGATCGATTTTTCATTAGATAGATCCAAGTATAACGAGAATAATCATCCATAAAAATGACAAAATACTTGGAACCTCCCATAGTTTCATAAGGTGAGGGTCCCCAAACATCAGTATGCACTAAATCAAAAGGAGCTAAACAAGTATTAGCATTTAAATCAAAAGGAAGTGCATGATATTTAGCAAGTTTGCAAGAAGTGCAATGAACATTTTCTTCTTTAAAAGACCCTAATTTTCCACCAGAAGCTAAAAGCTTTACTCTAGAGGAGTAGGCATGACCAAGACGAGAATGCCAAAGTTCAAAGGAAGTGGAAGCAACAAGATTTTGAAGTTTCTTTTGAGGAATCTTCAAAGAGACTAGTTCAAACAAGCGTCCAACTTTACGGTCTGCCCTAAGAATCTCTCTCGTCTGAGGATCCTGCACACGACAACCAAATTTGGAAAAGAAGACATCAAGATCCAACTCGGTTAATTGACCAACAGATATGAGATTCAAGGTTAAGTTTGGAACATGAAAAACATCGGGTAGGTCCAAACTAGAATCACACACATTACCAATATATTCAACAGGCATGGCAGAATTGTTAGCTATGCGAACAATAGGGATATGACAATTATTGGTTTTAGTAGTAAAAACATTGTCATTAGAGTCATGTGATTGCAACAACCAGAGTCAAAATACCAAGGGTTTTAACTACCTGTGATGGTAGAAAGGACAAGAGGTGAACCTATTTTGTGTATCAACTGTTTGACAATAGTTTCGAGGTCATTCACAGAGATGGTGAAGAAGAAGCAATAGTCGAATTATCAGTAGCAGCAGCAGTGACAGACTTAGACCCATGAACAACATTCTTTGGGGCTGATTGATTTGAACCAGTAGCCTATTTTGCTTTCAGCTTGTGACACTCAGAAATAACAAGGCCAGGCTTCTTGCAATACTTGCATACAATCTTCTTTGGAGAATGGTGAGAAAAGGAAGAGCCAGTATGTCCAAAACTGGAAGATGATGGCATTGCAGCCACAAGAGGGTCAGAGGAGTGATTGCGCTGAGATTTCATAGTTGCAAGTCTGGTCTCTTCAGCCAAAACCACTGAGATAACAGTCTCAAGGCGAGGAGGAGGCTCTCTGCACAGTAAAGAACCTCGAACATATTCAAACTCATCAGTAAATGCCATACAAAACTGATAGACCTACATTTCTTCCTTGAGTTGCATATAATCCTCAACATCACCAGTGCACCTCTAAGATGGTTCCCTCAAGGACTGTTGATCCGAAATAGATTGCATCTGGGAAAGAAAGTCATGTACAGACTGGCCAGGCTGTTGCCTCAACTTAGCAAGATCACAAAATAATTTATACCCAAGTGCTCGGCCTTTCTGAGCATACCTTCGAGCAAGAAAATCCCAAGCCTGTTTTGCAGTAGATTCACGTCCAAGACTGCTTTTAATTTGAGGAGTGATGGTGTTGCGCAGCCATGTCATGATCTGGTAATTAGTACAAACCCATTCCTCATCTTACTTACAGAATTCAGCATCATGTTCATCATCCTTTTTAACTGGCCTTGTCTTTTCTCCTGAAACATAATGCCATAATCTTCTTCCTTTGAGGAAGCTTGACATATCATCAGCCCATAGCATGTAATTTGATCCATCAAAAACCGTCTGAATAGGCTTAGAAACCTCTGATTTATCCATCGTCAATGCAGAGAAATAGATAATCAAAAGAGAGGATAATAAAGGAAGCCTAATCAGAAAAATCTGACCTCAAAAATGAAAAGAACAAGTCCGAAAACCATAGGAACCGGTCTGAAAGTATTGAAAATCGGTCTGAAATGAACCCACACGGTCTGAACCGAAGTCAACGGTCTGAGAAATTCAATTTGAAGGTCAACGAGTCGCTGAGTCAGCATGTACAGTCAGTGGCCATAAACACGTGGCGGAAAATGAGTGGCTGGCTTGGCTGACGTGTAAGCGAACGTGGCAGTGACGTGGATGGCCACGTTGCAGAAAACACCAGAAAGGCTTGTCGGCGCGTGGAAGCGCGTGAGGCGCGTGGGTGGCGCGGGGGGGCCCGTGCGGTGTCGGTTTTGGCTGAAATTTCGGTGGCTGCCACTTCTCGTCGTGCTGAAGCTGAATCCGGTGTCAGTTTTCGAAAACGACCATCAGATGTAACTGAAACGAGGACGGCAGCAGGTTGAAGAGAGGGAAACTTGTTACCGCGCGTGGAGGCGAATCTGACGGCCAAACGAAGCGATTTTCGAGCTGGAAGCTGCTCAGATGTCAAGAAATACAACCAAGAGATGAGATTTGCAAGAAGGTAACCAGATCGATACAGGTCTGGAAAAGGCAGATTCAAAAACGGCAAGTAATAGCCCTTGAAGATGGAGCAACAACCAGCAAAGTATTGTAGACACCCATTTTTAGTATCATATCCTTTAATTTAAGTCATTTGCTTCTTTTGTTTGCATTAGATTCAGTTAGGTCAATTTTTATTTCATTTATGGTCATTTTGGCATTTTAGTGGGATATTAGGAATTGCTTTAATATTTAACATGTTTTTTTTTTACATTTCAAAATCAAAACCCAAAAAATATTTTGTCTCTATTTCGTTCACAGTAAGTTGCATGGTGTTTTTATTTACTTTTGATTAAATCACATTCTCATGTCTCATTGTCACATTAGCCTTTTATTTTAGCATATGAAGTCATTTTAGAGTCCTTTTATTTTAGTGTGAAGTCATTATAGAGAAATTGCTAAAACTGAACTTGATTTGTACTAGTTATTAGTTAGATATTTCTTTGCATGGCATACACAAGACATTAAATCATTTCACTTTCTAATTAACTAATAATAGGGAGTGCATAAGGGGAACTTTGCTTCTTTATTGCCATTTACAAGATCAAAAAGTAAAAAATAGGGTTCCATTTACACTTTGCAGTTTACCAAGTACAAGACTAAAAAAAGAAAAAAGAAAAAGTGCAGAACAAAAAAGGAATAAGATAGAAGCTTTGATGGACTAAGAGTGACCATTCCATTTGCATTTTTTTCCCTTCTTCTACCTTGTTTGGCAAACCTGTTGAAAACGAAAAGAAAGGAGAAATTTAGCAAGTACATGGTAGGTACAAATTACAATTTTTATGGCACAGATCAACTCTTTTTTTCAGCAGGCATAGTTATTAAGCATTCTTACACTGATCATTAATAAGCAAATGTCTCAGTCATTCATGTAGAACCATATGTCATCTTAGTGAACATGAGAAGCAATTAGGAAGTCCAATGATACAAGCAATGGGTACTTGGCAGTATGCAAATTGGCATAAGAGGAGGGCATCCAAGCAGGTTGTATTGGCATCAAAACCGTGAAACATGAACTCAGGATCAATGCAAATGGTAAGAAAGTCATATACAACAGATCTTCAAGCAAGGAAAAAAGGCAGTAAAAAAGATCAGGATGCATGATGACAAGGAACAGGGGAATGGCACCAAAGTAAGGCAATTTCATTAGCAAGAAAAGACACCCATGGCAGCACATATTTCAGCAATTAGGATCTGTTAGTAATAAACAATCTAGGCAGCTAAAACTCAGCCTATTATACATACATTACAAAAAAGGCACACATGTCATCAAATTCAGAACAACAATGGAACAGAGCAAGAGCAAACATCATCATCAGAGGTGTCGGGCTTCAAATTTTCTAGCATTTAGCACTAAGGTCCTTATAAGTCAGTTGAATTGTTAGTTCAAACAAGACAATGCAATCCAACAAGCAAAATCCCAAAAGGCTCATTGAATATTTACAGTGCATATTTACCCCAAGGTCATAGTCAATGGTAAACATGCAAAAATCATAACAGAAACAGATAAGGCAGGGATGCCTTGCAAAATTGCATAAAGAGAGAGAAGGGTTATACCTGCCAGCTCAGCACCACAAACCATCATAATTTCTCTAGCTCAGGTCTCTCCCTTCCTTATCCCATTTGCAACAGAAAGAACCTGCACAAGAGGACAAAAAATTTGGTTAGCTGAAAAGGGGGGATGAATTCGGGTCAAAAAGAGAAATCTCTCATTCAAATATACACACACAAAAAAATCTCGAGGAGTCAGTCTCTCTAAGAGAGAACACTCGCTCTCTCTCACCAGGAGGACATAAAAAAAAAGATTCTCTCAAAAAAATCTCTCTGGAGTCTCAAAGAAAAAGAAAGAAAAACGATGGAAAAGACCTAACCTGAAAGAGAAAACCCGACGCTTGAAAGATCACCCAAGATCAAACCTTGTTCTTGCTTTTGAAATCCTAGACCAAATCTTGTTCTTCATTTTCGAAACCCAAATTGACCCTTTTTCTTCGAATTTGTTGAGGGCTTTGAGATTCGGAAGAGTGGGAATCTGAAGTCTGACATCAATTTGGTGAATCGAAGCTTCTTTGACGAGCTCCATTGAAGATTCAAGGGAGTGATTGTGTGGGTTCAGAAGGAAGAAAAAAAAGGAAAGCTCGATTAAAAGGGTATCCAAATCCAAACGGCGCCGTTTTGTAAGTCCCCTTTCAATTCCTTCAATTAAATCCACTTTGTTTCTATTTGTTGCGATTTGAGGCCTGTTTGTTTGGTGTATTTATTTTGCTTCTAAATTTGTGATTGATGGAGCCATTTCTAATTAATTTACATGTGTTTATGTGGTTATGGTGGTGATTTGTTGATTTAAATGATGATTTTGCTAAAAGTTTGGATTTTTATTGAAAAGGTTTGGTCTTTGATTAATAAAATATGATAGATTAGATTTATGTTCATCATTTATGCTTTAATGGTTTATTTTGATAAAGATTTATGTCTAAAGGTTTAAGTTTGCTATTTTCATGTTAAAGTTAGGAACGTTGTTTGCTATAATGTGATAAAAATGATTGGATTTTGAATATGCCTATTTCCTTTAGATTTAATTTAAACTTGGAAGAAAAATCAAGCCTTTAGCTTAAAGTTTTGATTTTTAAAGTATGATTTATTCAAAGATGGATTCATGATCACTTTTTGAGTTGATTTTGAATATAAAGATGGAACCTTTGATTTAAAACTTAGATTTTCAAATTAAAGTTAGCTTGATAATTGAGTTTTATACCATTAAGAGCTAATTTTAATTTTAAAACCCAAGTTTTGAATTAAAAGGTCTAATTATTTAGATCAAAATTAGCTCAAAGAAGGATTGGTGAATCCATTTGAATTGATCTTAGTCTAAAAATCAAAGCTTGGATTTAAAGACTTATTTCTTTTAGTTTATATTAAATTGAAGAAATTGTCCTAGTTCATGATAATTTAGTAACTTGTATTTGACTTCATTTAAAGACTTAGATTTGTTTTTGTGTTCAATTAGGTGCCAGAAATATTCAATTTAGTTCACATAAAGACCCAAACTTGTTTCCTTGTTCACCTAGGTCCCTTATTGGAATTTTCATTTGCCTTTTGGTTTGATTAAATCCCTGACCTTGGATTTTATTTATCTTTGTTGCAATTTGCTCCTTGATTTGTAGTATTCCTAACATGATTGTGCAATTGAGCCCCTATTTTGCATTATTTATGTTTTTGCTTTCCTGAATTTTGCTAATCTTTTATTTGATGTGTAGAAATGTCCCCAACCAGTCCAATTTGACCCTTAGGCTTTCCTTTCTTTAAGTCATTTGTTATTTAAGTTAACGGCTTAATTAAGCCCTTGGGATTTGTAATAATTTAATAATTAGTGTAGTGGTAAAGTAGAGATTAATCTTATGCATTTATGTCATGCATATTATATGTCACCTTGTTATGTTCATGATGCATTAACATTCGTCTTTTGCCGAGATGAAGGGCCTTTCAGATAAATGTACTCAGGTACGAATTTCTGGGAGTTCCTTCTAGACCGGTCTCTTCCGTAAATACCCCCATAATGCGTGGGAAGGGTTTATGGAATTGACTTTGGGTAGACTTGTGTTAATGCATGTAATTAAAAAATGATCCTTCATGCATTTTATTTGCCATTCATGCGAGTTAGCTAAATAAGAATCTGTAAACAACTGTCTTTTACGATGACGAGCGGGTCCCAAGTAAATGTACTCGGGTACGAATTCTTAGTCCCCGCTCCGAGATTGGATTATCCCCAAGATACCCCCATAATGCGTGGGAAGGGTCTCGAGTTAATTTCAAGTATACCGTTGCTTACTGATCAGATAAACTAAAATATACCAGTTCATGCATCATCTGCATTCATTTTCCATAGGATTAAGTACAATTAAGAAAATACAAAAAGATTGTTATTTTTCTTCAAAAGCATTTTCAAAGTTGATGTTCTCTTATTCAGTTTTCAAAAGAAATTTAAAATTGGTAATCAAGAACTTTTAAGATTTAAATAGAAGTTTTCAAATCAGACTTAGTCATAAGTTTAGAAAATCAACAAAAGATGGAAAAAGTTTTTCCAAAATAATAAGAAAAGAGGATTTTCACACCATTTTTAGGGAGACTAAAATGGAGGTTTTCAAAGCAAAGTAAAAGACTTTAAGAACAAAAATAAAAGGTTTTGACACAACATTTTCAAAATTTCTTCCCGATGCGGAAGATTCAACAAGAGAACAAACAGTGAAAGAGAATCGAAACAGAATTGATCGACGGTCGTACGGTCATATTCTTTGAATTCTCGACACTGGCTTAAAAAAATGATTTTATTTTCTTTTATAACCCTTTTCTTCTAATAATCAAGATTTAGAGCAATCGTTTAGTATTGAACCCATTAGATTTAGTTTAGACTAGAGGTATCGTCTTTGGACGGGCGTCTCGGGGGTGCTAAATCCTTCCCCGAGCGTAATCGATTCCCGAACCCATAGAATCTCTGGTTAAGCAAACGTTATTAGGTTTAATGTAACCCTAGCAAAGCATCGGGTAACATTAGGTCTAATAACACGGATAGGTGGCTAATCACACCTTAGAAAAAGATTAGTGGCGACTCCCTTTTCCAAGTCGTTTCGGCAGGGTTCCCTGGACCCGAACGTTTCGACAAGTATGAAGAGCACAAAACTCAGAAACTAACAAGATCTTGATACCATGATGAAACTAAGATTAAAATGGAGTGAACAAGAGTTATGGAGGAAGATGAATATTTGTATGTATTTCCAATATATTGTTATGTACAAAGTTACATCAATAAGAAGCATATAAGATATATATACACAAAGGCAAATAAGAAGTATGTTCTGTGGGCACCCTTGTGCTCATGCAAGAGCCATGCAAATGGCCAAGAAGGCACAAAGGTTGGCACGGTTGGTGTAAAGGTGTGGCACAAAGGTTGAGGAGAGAACAGGCACAAGGGACAAGGTTGGCACGGTTGGTATTATTTTAACAAGCATAATTACTGATTGGACTTGAACTCCTTCTTTGAGCTTCCATATGGGAGGTTATCAAATTTTCATAAGGTGATCATCGAAATTCATGGGAAGTTATCAAAATTTCATAGGAGGATTTTTAAAATTTCATACTCTGGTTATCAAAATTTCATATGGAGACTAACAAACTTTCATTGGGTGATTATCGAAATTTTATATGGAGGTTATCAAAATTTCATAATGCGCTTATAAAAATTATATAGTGAGATAGAGTGAGCTTATCAAAATTTCAAGTGTCGTTACTAAAATTTCATGATATAATAATCACAATTTCATAGAGGTTAACAAAATTTCATGGGGAGGTTATCGAAATTTTAGAAGGAGATTATCAAAATTTCATAGCGTGGTCATCAAAATTTTATAATGTGCTATTTCAGATGGAGAGGTTATCAAATTTTCATTGTGTGGTAATTAAAGTTTCATAATGAGTTTATCAAAATTTATAGTGAGATTAACAAAATTTGATAGTATGGTTAAATTCTATAAAGAGAGTAGCAAAATTTCATAGGTAAGGGCCCGTTTGAGATTGTTGCTGTTTCTGTTTTTCTGTTGCCATTTTATGATTTTGAAAACAAAATTGAAAAAACATGTTTGGTAGTAGTGTTTTTGTTTTTAAATTTTTGACAACAAATCCCGTGTTTTCAAAAATCATGGAAACATGATTTTGATGTTTCCATTTGTTTTGGAAACACTTCCAACAAAAACACGCTAACTTTAATGAGCCCCGCTTTTCGAGTCCCAGCAAAAGCAAATCAGGTTTCTTTTTTTTAATCATTTTTCACTAATTTCTTCAGAACTCAAATCTGGTTTTGCTTCCATCTCTCAGATCTCTTCCATCTCGACTTCCTCTCAATATTTCCTTCTCTTGCCAGTAGCTAGCAGTCAGAAGTCTCCGACGAGCTCACCACCAGATCTTAGTCTAGAGGACACCAAATCTTAACCAGATGAACAATATTCTCTTGAAACTCAGAGCACAAAACACATACCAAATGATGATTTTGGTTTTTGGGGATTTTCAAGCTGTTGGGTAGAGTTTGTAGACTTTCTGTGTTTATATTTGAATACAAAAATTACTTTCTTGTATTTTATCTTATCGGTTAGTGGCCAACAAAAAAACTCTTATGGGTTGGATACTGATTGTGATTTGAGGCTCCTCTCTCAAGTTAATTTGCCATTCCATACGTGGAGCATATACTTAACAGAAAGCTTTCAACAATTATTTGTTATTTCTTCCTTTTTTTTCCCCAAATACTAATAAAAAGGACCAATTTATCTTAAAAAAAATAGTATCAGGTGAGACAAAAGTCTCGATGGCTCTCACTTTTATTTTCACCTTATATATTATATATTAAACTAAGCATTCATCATAGATTTACATATATATATATATATATATATCTACTAATTAATATAATTAAGCACATTGATATAGATAGAAAAAATAGACAAAAAAAATTAAAAGAATTGAGAAAAGCAATAAAAAATAAGTTTCTATCTTATAACACATACACATCTTATTAACCAAACATGTTTTCTGTTTTTTGTTTTTTAAAACGTACCATAAATGATATATCCAAACATATTTTTATTTTTAAAAAATTGAAAACAAAACAAAAGCAAAACAAAAACGAAGCAAAAACATAAAACAAAAAAACGGAAGCAATGCCAAACGACCCCTAAGTTATTGTAATTTTATGGTGTAGTTAATTATCAAAATTTCATTTGGGGTTATCAAAATAGTGTTCTTATCAAAATTTCGTAGGAGGTTAACAAAATTTTATGAGGTTATAGAAAATTTATAGGTATGTTATCAAAATTTCATAAGATGGTTATCAAAATTTCATGAGGAGGTTATCAAAATTTTATAGGGAGGTTTATAAAATTTTCATAGTGAGGTATCACAATTTCATGATATGGTTATCAAAATTTCATTATGTGATTACCAATATTTTATCGGAATATCAAAATTTCATAATATGCGCTTACCAACATTTCATTGGGAGGTTATCAAAATTTCGTAGGGTGGTTATCAAAATTTTATTAGGTGGTTATTAAAATTTTATAGGCAGTGTAACAAAATTTTATAGGGAAGTTAACATAATTTTATATGGAGGTTCTCGAAATTGTATAGTATTGTCATAAAAACTTTATAGTGTAGTTATCAAAATTTTATATGGAGATTATCAAAATTTTATATTGATTATCAAATTTCATAAAAATATTTAATTTAAACATGTTGGGCCACTTGCAACGCATGTGAAAGTTAAAACTAGTATTTATAAAAAAAATATGACTAAAAAAATTATCATGTTAAAAAAATTGAACAAAATGTAATTAAAATTTTTATTTTTATTTTTAAAAAGATAAAATGGGCAGGCCTTAGACATGCATTCTTAAATATGGGCGGGTTTTGATCAAATGACCAAACCCGAATAGTCAAGTCGGGCCTGCATAATTTCTATTATTATATAGTGAAAATCCGACCTATGAGCAGGTCTGTACCCAACTAGCTAGTAGATGCATAATAAATATGATCCGTGAGATGTTGGGTTCAAGTCGCATGAAATGTGTGAGTTTAAGTTGTTTGTTTTTGTATGGTTGGTTGGTAATTTTATGTATGTAAAATATTTAAGGTATAATTTTTGTGTTTAAGTTTAATTCTCATGGGATATTTGACCTAATGAAAATTTTATTGTAAAGAACTGCATGTTAATTTGAGCATGGTTTAATTAGGAAAATTAATTTTTTATGCACATATATATATACATGGAGCAAATTAGACAAGGGTATATATATATATATATATATATATATATATATATATATCCATTCTTTTTATCCATTAGAAAAAGTAATGAAAAAGGAAAAAGCGCATATACTTACCATTGGATTCCTCTTTTCCGGCGTGTGATGAAATGGGTGAATGGGGGCGATGAGCATGAGTCATTTCTTTAATTATATAATAATAATATACTACCTTGCACATGTTATAAGCACGTTTTGAATTGAAAAAAAAAGTACGTTTTGAATACTTTAATTATTAATAATTTGAATTAATGAGATGAGGACATAAAAATAGTACTAACATCTTTTTCTTGGTCATAAAGTAAAGACAGTAGGTTAACACATAGAAAAGTCATACATGATAAATGAGCACATTTAACATGCGCCTTATTATAAATTTTGAACTTTGAGAGATATAATACCTTTTTAATTGTTTTCTAATTTTATAGGGTAGGAAAATAATTGCAAGGCTTACTAGCCAAATGGATTGGCACTCAAACGATGAAAAAAATAAGATATTTGGTGTTCCTATATATAGGTGGACTGATCGATCACCTATTTAAAATGAGAGACCGATTAAATAAGTAATATGATGTTTACAACTCATACAATTTAATCGGAGTCTTATGCAAATTGTAATTGGATCATGCCCCCCCTTCTTGGCTGGCATGAAAACTACTCTACTTCCGCAGCATTAATATTCTTTCTAATCCATAGACATGAATAGAATTTAATTGAGAGAGGTAATATGGGCTTACATCCACTTGGCTACCTTATTGCTGATATTCGATGTCTTTTAAATAGAGATTGGAGCTGTACTTTGCAACATACTTATAGGGAAGGTAATTTTTGTGTTGATTGTCTAGCAAATGTTGCGTGCGAGATGGATGATGATTTCGAAATGATGCCTATTATTCCTGATGCTATGAGGAACTTGTTAGATGTTGATGTTAGAGGTGTCTTTTTCCCATGGTATTACATTTAGCTAGTATTTTGATTATGCTTTTTTTTCAAAAAAAAAAGAGAGAATAGAATTAATTTTTCATTAGTAAAATATAGCATGCATGAGGATAATGTAGTAGATCTTTTAAAAGTTAGAATTATATCACTTTCAATATACATTAATTAAGATAAACAAATTTTATATATTATAACACATGATTGTTCTTCAAAAAAAGAAAAAAAAAACACATGATTGTGACGTCAATATATATATGATCCGAATGTCACGTTTGTACATCTCTGCTACTTTTTTGCTACTATCTCGTTATTGATATATATCATGATGAATATATGTATATTAGATTCTTACCCGCGCGCTTCGCTGCGCGGGTCGTTTTTTTTCTTTTCCTTTTTTTTTTTTGGAGTTTAGAGACTTGGAATAAAAAAAATGCATAGTATTAAATATGAGACATGAAGGTCTGCATTTAACAAAATAGTGTATAGCATAAGAGAGAAAAAAAACTGACTTGGATGGTCTGGAAAAATGCCAAACCTAATAGAATGGAAGTGAAAAGATGTTTGTTTTTGGCCGAATAAAAAGATGTTTGTTACTATCTAAGATTTCTGTTGAATATTATTGAGCAAAAAATCATGTCATAGAACATATTCATAGATGCACAAAAACATGAAATAACTATAGTATTTCATAAGAAAAACTACCAATGAATCGCTGTATACATATAGTTAAAGAAAAGAGAGCAAATAAAAGTCAAAAACATTTGTTGTTCAATATTAGCTCTCCATTTCACCAAGTCCTTCAACATTTCCTATCAAAGAACAGATCACAGATTCCTTCATTAAGACAAATGCAGAGCAAAGTCCATTCAAATCACACGCACAACCCAAATCTAATCCAAGAAATTTCTCAAAACTTGTAGGAATAACAAATAATTAAAGAAGTTATAGTTCTTAAAACAGAAAAGTTCCACTGCAAATGACACAAATATATTACACAATGAGATCATTGCAGAGAAGTATAACACTTCATCAAGCTCACTACATTTGGTTGAGAAAAGAAATGGCAAAGTTCTGCAAATCACTTGAAAATCATTCTGAATCAATCTGATTTAAGTATGAAGAGGCATCATTAAAACTTGCCAATGAGGATGAATGCTAAAATGATGATTGCTTGACTTTTTGTATTGCCATTGACATCTAGGAAGACAAACCAGAAAACAAATTAGTCTTAGTCAGGGGATAAATAGCATATTTCCAATGGTATTATTGATATATATTTTGAACAAAACAGAGTAATTACAGTGGGAAAATTTTAAAAATGGCAACTATTGCTAAACAAAAAAAAACAAAGTATTTTGAGCATAACTTCCCCCTGGTGTCTAAAGAAATATGAACAAAATTAACTACATGTGAAGCTGATCATTCAAAAGTTATACATCCAAAAATAGGGAATTCAAACAGTTGAAGAGATACCTGAATGATGTAATTGGAACCCTTGTCATACCTGTTAAAAAAAAAGAAATGGAGAAACAAATCATTATTATGATCAATAAATATACCTAGACAACGTAATTTCTTTATAAGCCTATGGTTTGATAATGATCAACAGTGAAACTAAAAAGGAAATGAAGTGAAATCAAGAGGTTAACTACAAAACATTAAAATAAAAAATAAAACCAAGGATCAAAGTTGCTTACATGTACTCAAGCTAACATTCAAAAGCCAACATCAAAGAGTTCCCAGCCTTCTAGTAGAGTATCCTGTAAAAAGCACCTACATGGTTAACAAATAAAATCCATCACCTTCCAACAAACAATTGCATCAGAATGAATTGAAGTGAAGCTTTCCAAATCCAAAAACAAAAAATCACCTTTAAATAAGAATCTCTGTCAAAGTATCAATGATTCAATTCTCTACCTAATTTCCATTAGACATGCCAAACAATTTGGTTCCCCATTATATATAAATAATAATGATACATTCACATGTGTGTGTAAACATCTTGGATTGATGTCAGTCGATATGTATGTCATGTCAGGTGTTGGGGGGATTTCTCTTACATTTTCACATATTAAATGAAGAAAATGGACTATTTCTTGTTCAAACATGAGCCAAAAGACAACACAATACTCTGAAGAAACTTTTTAAGACTTGGAGTTGAGCAACAGGTCATCACAGGCATCGTATCAACCACAAATGATGCAACTCTAAAAACAAAATTGGATACAAAAATTACATACTTCCTTAATCATCATAAGTATGGGTTTTTTTCAAGGTTTCAATATCTTAAAAATGGTTCTCCAACCTCAACAATTTGTATTGGGATCCCTCTTTCCCTCCCAACAATTTGTTTAAGCATAGATACAAAATTGACAGGGCATATCAGCAACCATTAATATCTTGATCAATCTCATATAACTTAAGAAGAGAAGAACCTACCTTGTTCATCCGCTTCACATATCAGCACATATATCTTTCAGAATCAATATCATAATATCCCCACTAATAACCATTATAATGCCCTTTCCACAGCTAACATGTTAATCCAAGGGTCTGACAATAGACTAAATATAAAGTATAATAACAAATCAGTGTAAATTTGATCATAATACAAAACAATGCTACCTACTGATAGAAATATATAATTATGAGTGCCCTCATTGACAGAAATATATATAATTTGACCATAAAGCATTCAAGAAATCAATAAATCATAAATTCCACAATCTTATATTTTTTCGCTTTCTGAAGCCATTTCGCAGTCTAATAGTAACTCCAATCTGTATGTTCTGGTTTACAACTGTGAAACTTAAAGGACTAAGTATGAAATATTGCAAAATAAAACCTTTTGCATCACATAGAACTTCCACAAAGAACTGAAGCCGTAGCTCTAACCAAAAATACTTGAAAGAATTGCTGCCTAACACCATGTCATGGCAGAGAAAGACATTTAAGGACTAACCATGTTGAGGAGTTTGAGATTTCTTGTTATGGGAAAGAGCTTTTCCTCTTCAGCAAGCTGGTATTCATAGTATTTGTAATCAGAACAGCTCTCATAAAAAAGGAATCTGCAAGACATAGTAACAAATCAAATGCACAAATCATGAGGAACCAAAAGAAGTTTTTTTCCCTTTTCTTTTCTTTTCTTTTCTTTCTTATTCGGTGGGGAGGAAGGGGATGGGGGGGAGTTGAAAACATACACACGGATTACACAAAAGTTAACATACTTAAAAGGTGTGTCTCCAGGGTTCTATTGACGTGTAATATGCTCAATCTGCCTTCCATGTTTCGCAACAAAATTTGCTACATTGTCTGCAAATTTCTTCACAGTGGGATCGCTCGCGGAAGGTGATGCTGCATATCACTTATAAAACTGATTAATACCGAGAGCATGAAGAACATAATGCAAATTACTCTTGTAGCAGGCGTGCCACATATTCCAAACGGTTCATTGAACATCTCTTTCCACCAATGTTGATTGGTACTGAAGGTATAAGCTGCATTCATCAGACAAGAAATATTCAAGAATGTTTTGCCCCCTTCATCCACCACTTTAAGATCAGAGAAGACTTATGGCCAGATGACTTCATCACAACAATTAATTAAGGGGATTATTTAACTTAGATACCTAGTAAAAGATCTCTTTATAAGAAGATAAGAAAATATGAGATTTCGAAAAGAAGGAATTCTTTTCCTAGCAGAAAGATTACAGGTTATTAAAAAGCAATATCATTCTACTTGAGAAGCAGAATTATTACGTAGACCTCTATTTAATCTGGTACTCAACAGCAAGCAAAATAAATTAGTATATCAGACACTGATTAAAGAATTTAATCAAACAGTAAAGATAGAGAAAAAAACAACCACATAAGTTCTCATGCCACTTCCAAAGCTAGCTATTAAATGAAATCCAGATTTTGTATCAGCAGTTCAACAAAATAACAAAGGAACCATTGAAATATTATACAAACAACTTTCTGGCTATAGTCATATTATTATTCTTGGCTATAGCTCCTGCTAAACATTCATTTAGGTTGGCCTTTGCCATATTTGATAACATAACAATAGAGAATAGCATATTTTATTGTCTATATAAACCAAACATATAAGTATATAACCAAATCCAGTTAAAAGATATTCATTGTGAAGACTCCCATATTGGAATTACCTTACAACATTAAGACAGAGCAAGCATTCATAAAAGAATTCGTGGATGCAAAACTGTTCCTTCATTTTCCCCAAATGAATTGCCATCTTTTGTACACCTCAGTCACTCTGTTTAAGCTGCAGAATCCAATGTCGGAGACACCAAAATCATCACATTATATCCAAATATTACACCTACAATCAATTGCAAATGTCTAAAAAGATGACATTCAGTGTTTCTGATCTTTCTACTTCCCTGCATAAAATTGATATTAATCATTATTAAGACAACGCACCTCATAGAAAAAGGAAAGCAGGAAACGCTAATGGAAAAAGAAAAAAGCAGAGAAAGATCAAATCCGACAACAATATCGCAACTCAAAACAGAAAATGAAGCAATGGATCGGTAACAGATGATCTCACCGTCCATTTCAATTCCGGTCGTCTGAATTGGTAGAGTTCTCATCTCAGCAACCCCCAAACTCTATGAACCAAGAATTCTTATATAGTTCAATAAATCACTACAGAAGAAATTAAGGGAGAATCAAGAAAGATTTAAAAGCAAATAGAGCAAATAAAGATGAAAAGCAGACTGATTGAAAAGCTTCGATGAACAGCAGACTGATTGAAAAGAAGAAAAAAAAATCATACCAAAAATAAAAGTCATCCCATCTCCTTTACTTCCCACTGTCGATACTACGGAAAACGTTTCCAACATCATCAAGCTCCCTCAAAACTAAAAACATGCAAAGACAGTTAAGAACACAACAGGGGAAAAAACGGAAGAAAATTTGGAATAAATCAATCAAAAAAATAATCTTTTGCTTGTATTTATTTATATAAAAAAACTGTAAATCCCTGACATGCATGAATCAAAATAAAGAAAAAGATTATAAAACCCATCGAATTTCAACCAAGGGGAAAAATTCAAAGTTCTCGGCTTCCTCTTCTCCAATCTTTCTGAAAATCAAGGAATTAAAAAAAACCATTGAATTTTAACTTAAGAATAAAATTAGAATACCCATAAATTCGAATGGCTCAAACAAAAGACAATAAACTCACCAGAGAGAATTGAAGCACACAAATTTGAGCAAGAAGCACACAATTGCCTGGATAAACAGAGAGAACTGAAGAGGAAAGAAGAAGCGCCACCAACAGCAAACCAGCAAAAAATATCAACAGGAAGCACAAAGGAAAAATAGAAAATCTGAGAAGGAACAGATGAAAAATGAGAGAAACTGAAGCGGTGAATGAAATATGAAAGAAGAAGTTTGAAGCGGTGGCCAAAAAAGGGGGAAAAAATTCACTATATAGTAGTCAAAGCATACAGCTGATTCATAACCCACTAAAAAATTTGCAGATACCAAATCAACCAAAAACAAACCCCAAAATTACCCACTATCATATCCCTGATTACCAAACTTAGCCCTAATTAAAAAAAAGTCAGAATTGCTTAAAATTCAGCAAAAAAGGGTAAGTATGTATATTGGGGTTCACAAATTATAGTTGTTTAGATGTGTGTGTATTTTTATACCTTCATATACCTTCATATGCCTTCACATGCATGCATATGTTTCCAAGTTTTGAAGGGTTATTTTATTTTATTTTTTATTTTATTTTTTCTATCCATCCATCTTAAGGTGGGTTGCTGTGATGGAACCAGTATTGCTGTGATTTTTTTTTTGGGTACAATTTCTGTGAAATTAATATTTAGTGAATCGACGTACGTATACCTATACCTATAATAACAACCATATGACAATATGTGGATTCTATTCATTAATATATAAATATCAATCCAAATTCTCTCAAGTACAAATTAAATGCAGTAATTGAAGGGGAAAGAAAATTATTTAATACAATGTAATTAGAGTATAACAAACTACACATGCAGGTCTAAAAGGGTGACATGCGTCCCCTAGAGACTAAATTGAAAAAATTAAAACTTAATTAATTCAGAAAATAGACATGTGTCAAACTCCTCAACCCACTTATGAAGCCCACAATTTAGACTTTCAGTCAGTATATTAAATAATTACTCTTAAAGGAATAATAAATAAATAATTGGTAATTATTTGATACACCGGCAATCTAAATTTTGGACTCTACAAGCAGGTTGTGGAGTTGACACATGTCCATTTTTAAATTAATTAAGTTTTAAATATTTCAACCTAGTCTCCAGGGAACATATGTCACCCTTCAGGACCCGCTTGTGTAGTTTGCTTAACTACACTGATAATGTATTGAATATTTTGCCATAAATAATAGTAATATTAATAAAAGAATATGTACAACTATTATGAAAAATATTAATTCATTAAAAGAATTGTTTTGCATTTAAACATAATTAATTAACTAGACATAATAAACAATATACTGTTAAAAGAATATTTGAAGGAATATTTTCTCCATACCCGCGGCGAGGGCGGCATGTTTTGCCTAGTTATATTAATAATTAAGCTGCAGGAGCAGCATTATTAGCATCATCCTTGGCTTCTTCAGTTGTGTCTTTGCCTTTTTCTTCGACTTGTTCAGTTAATGTCTCCACTTTGCATTTTTCTTTAGCTAATTCTTCAGATTTGTGTTTGGTTTTTTCATCATTAAAGTTGGCTTCGACTTCCAGTATAGATTCCACCTTGTCTTCCAAATTTTCTACAACATCTTCTACCTGCATTAAATCAATATAATTAGTAATTAAATATTGACAAATGAACAACGACGTAACTTTCATTAACTAAAAGGAAATAAATTAACCTAATATTTAATCACCCTGATCAATTTGGAAATTATTTACTAGTAATTCCATCAACATAAATTAATACATAATCAAGCTAAAGTATAAGACAACAAACATGTGGGGGGAGTGGGTGATAGTTCATATTTTCTACTTAATAATTTTGTCAAGCTGATTATAATAAAATGATTAATTAATCCAATTAGTATTACCTATATATATATATATATATATATATTATATGTATGTATGTATGTATGTACATATAGACTGCAAATTAGACCAGGTCAGATTTTTAGGACAATGTTATTCATGACATACATAAAAAAAGAAATAAAATGAGTCACTTGTCAATTTTTCAACATCTTAATCCCAAACACTTGAAATAAGAAAAATAGTTTCATTTTTTTGAATTAATTTGCAATATGACAATGAAATTGATTGGTTTGAATATGGGAACTAGCTGTCTAATCATGTGTTGTAAGAGCCTATAAGGGTACACTAGCAACTATCTTAATCTTATTGGTTAAATTTAACAATTAATAATTATACTATTACAACATGCTAAAATTAAATTCAAAGGGGGATTAGGTAGGCGCAGAAAGAAGATTAACCTTGTCAATGAATTCGCCGGCTAAATGTGCATGCTCAGCTGTGTCTTCGGCAAAATCTTCAATCCTTTCAAGGGCATCTTTAAGTTTCCCTTCCGGTAGATGATTTCCAATATCATCTACTACTTTCTCCACTTGCTCCGCCACTTTTTCCACCACATCTGTCACCGCTTCCACCGTGTCTATTATAGTTTCTACTTCCTCTGCACATCAAATTAAATAACATCAAAAAATTAGCTAGCTAGCTTATATAAATAACTATATATGAAAATTGAGTAAAACTTGGATCGATGGATGATATATACCAAATCTCTTACGTTTAATTTTCAATAAAGGCCCCCATTTGCCCCTCCAAAAGGGTAAGACTACGCTCATCAGCATTCCCAGAAGCCATAGTTTCCTGCTCAAATTAATAATAACTCATCGTCAACAAACCATTTCTTGCAACAAAAGTAGACCAAAAAAGAAGGCAAAAAGAAATGTTATTACAAAATTAATTACCAGGAACCAGGATTTGGGTCAGGGAGTGAAGGCCCTGATCCAACGTTGCAGACGACCATGTTCCTGTACGATCTTTCACTATTTTGGAGCCTTAGATCAGTACCAAACGTCGACCGCAACGTTGGGTTTCTTAGAATATTATTCTGATATGTTCTTCCATTGTGCTTCGACCTCGCCAATAAATGACTGAACCCAACAAGGGCTGCAGGCTGAATTATCTTGGTCGATTCCATTCTAAAGGCTACAACTAATTTGCAGGGAACACTCGACATAACTTCGTCTATAAATAAACCAGTTTCCTTGATGTCTATATATACAAAAATGCTCCTTTACGTTTATGCAATGATATTGATAAGAGGGGAAAAAGATTGAAAAAATTGGGCGCGATTATCCGCAGGAGGAAAAGCTTTAAAAGGAAGTTGAAGAAATGGGAGGGTTTCTTAAAAAGAGAGTATTGCGTGTGCAGTGATTGGTGCAAACGGTCGAATAAGCTATTGCTTTTATATAGAAAAATTATGTACAAAGTTGTTTTTCGTGGGGTTAGGAAGAAAGTCCATTTTATAAAATGTCTTCTCAAAGTCAATGAATCCTAATCCTCGTTTCCCTATGCTGAATAGCCTTTTTTCTTATTTCTAAATATTTACTTGGAGAGGAGGTATATGCATTTTTATTTTTATTTTTATTTATGAGCCTTCAAAAGAAATTGTTTTCTCTGGATAAATGGTAGTAGTTTCTTCCTTACTTCCATCTATTTCTTTTCTTGACCCAGCTGTTTCCATTGACCGGCTTGAAATGAGCTATAATTTAATGTTTACGTAAAAAAATATAATTTGCGTTACGTCCTCCTTTGTATTAACATTGATGAGATATATTCAACACGTTAGTGTAGGTGATTAAGGTTTTATACACAATTACTGGGGTTCGACTTTCGCAAATTGCATCCTTATTCGTGGTATATGATTTATAATTATTTTAAAATGTAATAATTCAGAGAACTTTAACATTTCACATCCTCGTTTCGATCTAGAGATAAGAGATGATTAATTTCAATGGGATTAGGGTATTTTTAAACCATTAAAAGAGATCTAAAAAATTGTATTATGTCAAAATTCAATGGACTAGGGTATTTTAATGTAAGTTGACCTCACAATTTGTTCAGGCATTAATAAAGAGGAATAACCTCAACTATTGATATTCTATATTTTTTTATGGACACCAACTTGATGGCTTTTAACAATGTGTACTAATACCTAATTCAAATTGTCATTTGAAAATTTGGCGTTTCGCTGTCAAACTTTTGTCTTTTAACTTTCGGAACTTACCTACTAGCTTCTATGATCATTGCTTGTTTGCTTGCTTGATTATAGTTCAACCACGTTTTTTTCTTTAGAAGGTATGCCGCCGCCGCCGCACCGCACGTCCAGCCAAAATATGCAGGAAGTCATTCCGAGCCAAATCATGGGTCTAACGCGGTCGGCTCGGCTTTGTTAAACTCCTTTTCCCTTCATATGCTCCAAGCCCAAGAGTTTCTATCGATCTGGTTTTCCGCTTTTGGGCCAAGTCAAACTTTTTCCCACTTGTTGGGCCAAGTCAATTCGGAAATAACCAAAAAAATATATCTTTCTTATTCTTTCCCACTTGTTGGGCCAAGTCAACTTTGGATTTTGGGTATATAACAAAAAAATCTTTTTCTTTTTTTGCAAGCTTCTTGTTATTCCATGAGCCTTCAACATTTCAGAAGGAAGGCCCTAGCCGGCTTCGGGGCCTGATCACAAATGGTTTGGGATTTCAAGTTGTAGGATTAGGATTTTGGCTTCTTCCTTCCCAGTTCCCACCCTCTATCCTAAAAACGAAAAAGTTATGGATTACACAAATTCCATATTTTAAAAATGTATTTAATGAATGGAAGATCTTTAACTTACAATGCTCTAGACTAAAAAAAGAGTATAATCTCGAGCAAATAAAATAAGCTCACTTATTATTAATGATTGGATGTTGATGCTCTTGCAGACAAATTGCAACATGCCCACTTCCAAGCTAATGTTATAGGGCACTATTCAGACTGGCTTAGGCGCTTATTAGCTCTCATTTTTAGTGCTACATTGTCTGAAAGGCTACGATTCCATAATGGAGCATAGCACAGATATTCTTGGCGTGCACTTGGCCTGTCAAGGTAATCTAATTACAGGGATTCATTAACTCAACATTTTACATATATTGAAATCAACATATTTAGGGTCCTTTTGACAACAACCTGTTTTTCTGTTAGTGAGATGTAAGCGGCTTAAAGTCAATATTAAGCATCCAACTTAAAATTAATTGGTTAGGTTTGAACTTGAATATAAGACAATCAGTCGTATCAAACTTTACAAATGTAATATATTAATATTATCACTTTAATAGCTTTTTTTGTCCAATGAAAAAAAGTAGTTGCCACATATGTTAGTGCCACGTCACACCGTTATTAACAGTAACGGCACGTGTGGTACACATCCGAAATTCCATCTGATTTAGGCCTAATTTGGTGCATTTTACTAACATTTAGTCTCAATTTGGTACCCATTAAAGGTTTAGACTCAAATTGAGCAAGTTGCGAAAGGTTAAGATCCAATTTGGACATTTAGCCCTATGGTTAGATTTGTAGCTTTGAATAAATGGACACAATGATAGCTTGCATTTAACGAGATCAGTGACAAACAAAAAACAAAAAAGTGGGTTATAGGCCCAACACTGATCTACCACAAGGGGCCTTAATCCAACACTATTAAGAGCTTATCATTCAGGTTCATCAAGCCAAAAGCCCAAGTAGATGGTCTGGATTCTTCATTCTTCTGCAGCTGATACATAAATTTACAGCTTGCTATATATATCATTCATTTCCTACCCAAAAAACCTTTATAGGAGGTGATTAAGGCCGTTTTAGTTCAGAGGTGTAGTTAAATGCTCCTAATCATGGCAACCTGATATCAGAGGTGTAGTTAAATGCTCCTAATCAAAGATATGTATGCTAATCATGATTAACACCACCTACCAAAATACTATTTGCAAGTGGAAAAATTTCATCATCATGAGGAAAATATAATAAAAGTTCGAAAGCCTCATGACATCTTCATGTCAATATCCTTGTATAAATGTACCTTATTCATATGGCTAGAGGATGAACCAAGAGACTGTAAGACTACGCTTTCCCAACAAAGTAAAATAAACCCTTTCCACAGAAAACAAAATTAACCATAATAAGGCAAGAGTTGAGGACAATAATGAAGAAAATAAATTATTTACTTATACCTTGGAGTTGAAGGAGATGATAATTGGTAAACGCAACCAAACAAATACCACGCACACATCAGTCCTTTACTCTTTACTAAACCCTGAAAGAGACATGTTCCTTATTTTTCTTCATTTCTTCTCTTCCAATTCAAACAAAAGTTTAAGTTTACAACTCATTACTCTTTGTTGTTTGCTTTCATGATCTTTTCTTCAATTCTCCTTTCATGGTAGAAATTATGAGAAACAGAAAGCTTTTTCCAACTCTTGCAGAAGCAAACCAAACCACAGACGACTGTTCTGGCTTCTGTGACCCTGCCTGCCCTTACAACTGCTACCCTTTTCCTGACTATTATTATCTTTCTCCGCCGCTGCCACCGCCGCCTCCTACTTCTCTCTCAGTCCAAAACCATTACATCTCACCTTACGTCATCATCTTCCTAACTGTACTGGCCAGTCTCCTCCTCCTTATAGGCTATTACGTCATTGTGGTCAAGTCATGTTTTGGTTGGTGCTGCTCAAGGCAATCACAAGCTCAAACTGATCAGGGTTCGGATGAAGAGTTCCTTGATGAGAATCGAGTTGATCATCCTATTTGGTTCATCACCACCGTTGGTTTGCAACAATCCATCATAAATTCGATTACTGTTTGTAAGTACAAAAAGGGTGAAGGGTTGATTGAAGGGACGGAATGTTCAGTGTGTTTGAATGAGTTTCAAGAAGGGGAAACTGTTAGGTTATTGCCTAAATGTAACCATGCATTTCATATTTCTTGCATTGATACTTGGTTAAGGGCTCATACTAATTGTCCCTTGTGTCGAGCCCATATTGTTTTTGATTCTGTTTGTGCCCCAACCCCTTCTTCGGATCAAAATTCTGATAATATTGAGCTAATTGAAAATTCTGAGAATGGAGGTGAAATGAGTGTTGAGAATCAGGGGAGTGAAAACAGGGCAAGTGCAGAGGATCAAAGTGAATTGGTTATGGAGTCTAAAGAGATACAACAAATGAAAAGGTGTGTTTCCATGGATTCTTCTTCTTCAGTTGCAAGATTGTTTTTGGGTGTGGGAAAATCAGAAGGAAGTTGTTTTGATCAACAAGAAGATGTTGAGAACCCTAATTCAAGCAAGCAAAATGCGGCAAACTCAACTTCTATTGCTGATCAACATCTTCATTTAAGTCCTGTTCCTATGAAAAGATCATTCTCTTGTGGTGGAAGGTTTTTTTCATCATCCAAACGTTGCCGCAACATGAATTCAATTCTTCCCCTGTAAAGATTTCTTTCTTTTTACAAATTTAGATATAGTTTTGGGTTTATGAGTGAGATATTAATTTGTTCAAAAGGGAAATTCATATGCATTAAGCAATATGCACCCTCCTCTGTTGAGCTACGAATTATAAGAATATTAAAGAGAAATTAAGTTCTCTTCAGAAGCATATTAAATGTCATGTACTTCAAAACTTAAATTTCGCTTATACTAATTTGAGTGATGAACTTCCAATCTTCCATCCATTATAATTGATCATGGTGCAAACTTAATTAGATGTAATTCTTAGCTTAAGAAAAATAAACATGCAATGAAACTGGCAAGAGTTTAAAACATACAATATTCTGATTATTATCTTTTCTTTGTAGTTAGGTATGTGTGGGTAAATTATGCTTCTAAAAGCAAACCTGTAAATGTTTTCTTCATAGAAACTGGCAAGAGTTTAAAACTGAGAGAAAAGTTAAAAGTTGTTATGCTATCTAAATCAAGCTTGCTTAATTGCATGCTTGAAAGCTCTATCAACCGAACCAATTGTTACAAGTAAAAAATTCAAGCAGTTTTTGAGTCTTTTCTCAAGTTTAGAACATGACAAGAAACCATATATAATTTATAGGTTGCTTAAAAACTGGTTCACCCTAATTTTCTTTTGGTTACTGCTACATGCTACCAGAAACAGTCAACTTCTTGTGCAGTCAAAAGCTTTGCCTAAATTCTGGTGGGAATGGAGTTTTCCCATTTCTTTCCTTTTCAGTTTTCCATTATGGCCTAATTGCAATCAATTCAATCCACATCTCTTTACTCCAAAGATGATTATGTATGCTTATACCTTCACAAGTCACAACCGTATCCATTTGTGCATGTCTGATACTGCAGGGATTTTTAAGCAATACAAGTTGTCTGTGATCTTAACAACTCTGGAAGTTTGCGTCACCAACCATGACTTGGGGTACTGGTACAAACTGAGCCTAAATACCCAGCCAAACCAACTGAGATCATTTCCAAGTTAGCGCAAAATGCTTACCCCAGTTTCAATTCAAGCGTAGCTTGAGCTCTTGGCCCAATTGTGGCTTTGTAATGTGGGTCAGCCACTAGGCCATATTTGATGTTCTTCTTAATAAATTGCGCCAATGGGAGCAAATGTATGATTTAACATGAATTCAAACTTACCTGTGCTTTAACTTGAGTCGATGGAATTTTGAGTTATTTTTTTTATAGGAAAATGGGTATACCTAAATGAAGAAGGAACTTGAACCCGAGATCTCTTATGTGACGGTCCCAAAACTGACCATATCAACTAGAGGGGAGATTCCCATTGTCTCTCTCTCTATTTTTTTTGTTTACGAATCTTTCGATACCTAGTGATCACATTGGATTCCCGACTAATTCGCAGTCAAGCGCATCGTTTAGTTAACTTGATAAAAGACACAAAGAGTGTTTCGAGTTTCTGAACAAGTAGGAGTATACCTGATATGGTCACCGGATACCAGAATCCAAGGGCAAAAAGCTAAACATAAAGCTAGAGGAGCTTGAACTACTTGGTGAGAGTTAACCGTAATTAAAGGCCCATGCAGTTGAATTTTAATGAGGCTCAATTACATTCACATGGCCCAAAGAGAATAGCCATGGCCCACGCAGGTTCAAGTAAGGTGGTTGGTAGGTTTTTTTTTTTTTTTCTAAAGGCCCATTTCACGTAACCTCAAAGTTTGACTTTGACCTTGGTGAAATCGTGTGCAATTTGGAGACAAATAGGCTGTTGGTAAAGTGGTCCAAATCCAAAACCAAAAGCCACAAAATATATTTTAAGGGATTCCAAATCTATGTTGGTGTTTACAGATTTCGAGTTTGGGGTATCTTTTAATCTTCACATGATTTCCTCTCTTCCCAACTCACAAGGGATAATTATCACACAATAACACTTTTGTTTTTTTGTTTGTCAACTGCAAATCTGCATCTTTTTCCTTTTATAGTGCTCATCAGATCTCTTGAAACTCTGGATAAATGCATTAAAATTAGCCAACTTGATCATGACTAACAAAAACCCAATGCCAAAGCCAAAATTGCAGAGAGAAACAAACAAAAAAACATGGTCAAACCGAATAAGTGCAACACAAAGGACAAACAATTTCTAAGTTTATTACTATTATTCTTTTATCATAAATCTTTCCCCCTACCTTTTGTTGGGGTTGCCTTAATGAAAAACTAGATAAATAATTCGACTCATGATTCATGGAGTTCTTTAAACTTTAAAAGCCTTTGACTTTCAACTCTTGTTCCTTGCATTCATGTTTGTTGGGAACTTTATAATAAGTATAACAAATTAACAACCATGCATGCAATAGATTGTTTTGTTGCAGAGCTATTTAAAAACTGAAATCTTCCATGGTTGCAAGATCTCAATAGATCTTTTAGCCTAACTTTAATCGTTTGGTATTCGTATTCCTTAACAAATTATTGGTTTCTAATTAAAGGATTGATTGAATTCAACATATTCTCCAATAAGCAAGGAGACACCACCGGTTTTAATTTTCAAATGCAACTGCATTATATCATTAATTGACTAAAATCTTTATTCTTGAATAATGAAGATTCGATTTTATCTTTGAATAGGAAAATGTACATGTACAATGCTAATAATCAGAGGTACTCTTTTCTTGCATAATTTAACCTCCTATACATGTAGCAAAAAAAAAAAAAACCTACTACATGATTCAATTCCGAATTAGTCGGACTTCAATATGATTATCAATTATTGGGAACTGATATTAAGGAAATCTCAAAAATCTCATTTTGGTATCATTCTAATATCTAAAATGATTTCCGTACGAAACATTCGTTCCATGAACTCTAAAAACTTGTATCGTTATTTTTCTTTTTCTTTATCTTTTTCTGAAATTAACAATCGCTTTTCCCCCTTTAAGTTCATGTGAAGCAAATTTTATACTAGTTTCTTCTTGATATGGGAAGATTTCACAAGTCACAACGGCAAGACCTTTTTGTTACATTGGCGAAGTGACTATAGTATAATTATTATCTTTAGGTCAAGTAGGGATTGATGTTTATAAATCATCTCATCTGCCAGCAAATTTTGAGTACTATTTCTTAATTATTACGTGTGTAGAAATAGAAAAAGATGTTCCGCCAAAAAGAAAATAATGGAAAAAGTTGTAGGGAATATATAATGTAATACTCCTATATATATAGTACTCATTCATGGGGTTATTATTGTCTTCAAAATCACAATGATTTCGATATATCACAATCATTCCATTCAAGAAACTTCTTCGATCTTACCTGAAAAACCAAAAAGAGCTCCCTTTTTTACAGGCGAAAGAATCTCCTGTCATTCGAAATGTTAATTTGACATAACCCTTTTTCCATGAATCTGCCTTTGTCTAACTTCTTTCAAAATAAAGCGCAATTAGACCATAGAAAATAAAACCATGTAAAGAAAATGTAAAATTGTCATTTTCAGTTATTTTTTAGATAAATTAACTCATTATTTATAATATTTTTGTTATTGGTACAAACTCTTCTTATTCCATAGCTATCTCAAATCACTACTAAATATTCAGAGTTGAGTCACATTGAACCCTAAATATATCATGATCTCTCAATACATATTTTCTTACAATACTCTTAACATAAAACTTTACTTGTATTACTTATCATTAAAATTCATTAGAAAGTACATACTGCTTATTGGCAATGAATATGTGTTAATGTTGATTAGAAAAAGAAAATGGGAAATGGGGAATTGCCTGGATCCCTTTAAAATGCTTAAATATGAATTCCAATAATTACTATGATTTGTATAGCTCTTATCAAGATCACTTTTAATGGTACATAATTCAAAAGTTAAAAGAGCTACAAGAAAGAAAAAAATGTGGGCCAAAAAAGCACATATATACTCAAAAATCGAAAAATATATCATCAATCAAATTATGACAGTTATATATGAGGTTGGCTCTTTCCTGAAGTTGTTCATGGCAAAGCTATGTTTAGGCCCTTTGTTTATCCATCCCTACCTGGCTTTTGTAGCTCTCCTTTTTCCCTAAAGTGACAGCAAAAATCTAATGGATCTTCATAGTAGCCCTTTTTGGATGTTTTTAAAATTTTAAGTTAAAATATTCTACTGTTTTCCACCATTCAATTTTTGGAAACAATGTTCCCCACATTCTATGTCGATTCTTTGATACAATTGGCCATGTTTTCCACTTTCCATGATCCCTAATTTGGGTGTTATTATCAGAAAAACAGAACTCAATATCGACATTAATCTATGGGCAGCTTAACAGCATTTTCGTTAACTTTACTTATTTTCCACTCCACCAAACAGAAAACAGTGCATATATTTTTCTTTTATTAGAAAAGAAGAGAAAAGGGAATAGGAATCAAGAATTTTATAATCAATGCTAGAACATATATAATTGCAGAAAATAATCATCAAATTTAAAGTTGTAATATATAAAGATTAGAAAAAAGTAAGACAAGACCATCAAAATAATCTGGAGATTACTGTTTGGTAAAGAATGTGGGAACCCACAAATAATTAGAAGTTGTGTAAAAGCTAGTTTAAATTGAGAAAGTTTAGATTGAAGGAGGGGAAAGTGGGGGAGGTTTCATGTATAAAAGTGGGAAATAATGGCTTTGTCAAGGAAACAACAAGAAATTGTTGGGAAAGGAAGCATTTATTCTTTCTGTTCCTTCCTGGAAGCAGCACCAGTAGTTTTAAGCATTGTTAAAACAGTGTTCATCTTGGAATATTGAAGGATACCCTGTCTATATCTGCCTCTCAAAATTAAATGAAAAAAATGGGTTTCATTAATTCTACAATAATACAAACATAATATAGATTTTTTACCACAAATTGCACAAATCCAACATTCTCAAATTTTCTTCTGTATATACTAATTATATAATAAGGCATATGATTTTGATTTGTCCAAAGCCTCCATTAGCAGGCAAAGGCAAATCAAATGTGCCCAATAATAGGAAAAAAAAAAACATTTTACACACTACAGTAGTGTATATATATATTCTCAAAAAGTTACAAGAAAGGAAAAAGAAAAAAGAAAAAAGAAAAAATCCAACTTTGCAAGAAATTAGATACTCAAATCAAGAACATTATGGAATAATTGGTCCCTTTTGATCCATCCATTTTGCTGAGATGATTAAAGTATTAAACCCCAATTACAGCAGGATCCAAAAAAACATAATCAGGGCTCTTTAGTCTTTACATTTCTCTGCTAAAAGCAGCTTCTTCTTGGATTCTGCGCAACATTTGATTAACAGCAGCTGCAATTTCATCTACAGTGTTTAGATGGCATCCTTCCTCAACCTGTCCAAATTTAAATAGATATATTAAGAAAAATAAAAAGGGAAGAGAAAGAGAGACGTTGAAAACTTGATCAAATTACAGAGAAAAGATTAATGGGTTGTTAATTAAGTTATAATTACCTTGACGCTAATGGAATACAAAGCCATATCGTCGGCTGTTGTTGTGACATTGAGGTGGAGAATGGTGAGCCTTAGGCTTTGCAAATTGGCAACCAGTTTCAGGAGCTGTCTGGGTTGTTTCTTTGACAGTATCTTGAGGTTGGCATGAGTCTCCACCATGGTGACTTCAATGTCCGCCATGCTCTCGGCGGCTGCCATGGGCTCAGCTGCCATGGGCGGCGGCGACGGTGAGTGTGAGTTGTTGTTGCACTGAGATGCAGGAGTTGAGAACTGAGGGAATGTGAAGAAGTCAGCAAAGGGTTTTTGTTGTGGTAGTTGTTGAGTAGTACTAGTAGTATTCCTCTTATGAGACTCCATGGACTGCAACAATTGCTCTAATTCCTTAACGAAGTTAATCGCTCCGCCAATTATAGATGCTTGATCACCCTAATCATCAAAAAAGTTTCAATTTTAGGTACTTTTATAATAATGAATTTAGTTGACGTGCGAAAGCAAGAAATAAAAGTTACTATGTAGATAGCTGACCTACTATACTCTAAAATAGTTTTCATCAAGGTCAGGAATCTCTCAAACTTTTTCCGGACAATGCCCTTTTTCATTATGCTTATGATAATTATAGCTTAAACAAATCATTATCATACTACTAATTAGTATAGGTTTTGGAAAGTTGGAAACTTACCCTTTGAACATACGAAGGTGGCATCAAAGATCTGAGCACAGCCAGGTACTCATTCATTTGCTTCCGCCGATTTCTTTCGACGGTTATATGAGTCATTCGCTGGTTCTCTAGCTCCTCTTTGTTCTTGCTGCTCCTCGTGCGTCGACGTTTCCGCCGGTTGTTCGTCGTCGTTGTGGTTGTTGCAGCGGCGGCTGGTGGCGGCGCTTCCATTGCAGCAGGGAATCCGGCACCAGCAGGGAGAGACTGGTCAACAGTGCAAGTTTCGGGTGAAGAATAAGGATCCCATTGATGATTATCATGTGGTTGCATGACTGAAGTAGAAGAAGAGTCCCAATTATTTGCATGGAGATGGTGGGTATTCCCGTGCTCTATGTCGCCATTGACATTGTTGTCAAGAATTGCAAGCAGAGCCTTGTGTTCTTCTTCTTGGAAGCAGAAATCGTTGGCCCAAGCAGCGCTTCCACCAATAGGGTAGAAAAACTCCTTGCAGGCATAAGTAAAAGGGTCTTGAGGGAAAACTACTGCTTCTAATGCCATGTTTAGCAGGAAATTAAAGATTATTGCAGATCCCTTAATATAATCAAACACTTTTTTTTTCTTTCAAACTTGTCCTTGATTCTCACACGAATAGACACACACGTTTGTGTTGTCTATTCTCTCTTTTTTCTAAAGAAGAAAGACAAAGATGTGAAGATAAAAAAGCTTTGGGCATAGATCGATGATAGACTTACTAGACTGAAAAAGGATCGCTTGTGCAATTATAAAGGGCTCAAAGTAGAAGGAAGAAACTGGAAGCTGAGAAAGAGAGAGAGAGAGAGAGAGAAAGAGGAGTGAGAACTGTTCCCTGCAATGAAACCCAAATGAATATATAAAAAGGGAAGTGTGGAATAAGCCCAAGGCGCTACACATCCAAAAGACCAAACAAAGTCCCCCTTTTATCATCCCCTCTCCCCCATGAAAGAAAGTTGATCGACTTTTAAAGATATGTTTAATCCTAAAAACAAATAAAACAAAAGCTACAGCATGCTGCACGTGAGATTACATTACTCAACTCGTCTTTGGACCAGGGAGAGATTCTCTTTGGGACTTCGGTGAGAGATAAGACCAATTGTACTGTTTTTAGGAAGTCCTCAAACGAATGTACTAACACATGGTTTTAGAGTAAGGATTTGTTGGTTTAACTGGTTCGACATTTATTTTTCTTAGACCAAGTATCCATTCATAATATTAAGAAAACTTTCGCTCATAGAATTTTGTCCCATAATATGGATCAATCTGATTTGAATAACATTACTTGTAGACAATAAAAACATATATAAATAGGGTTTTCCTTCTATAATAAGGACTCATGGATTTGATGTGATACTTACTATTTGCATGTTTGACTTAGCTTATCTAACAGTTTATCTATTGAAAAAAACTTAAGCCGGGCTAAATAGGAAATTCAGAAGTGCTTTTCAAAAACACTTCTCAGTTGTTTTTGAACTAAAAGCCGAAAACTCTAAATTGAAGTTTTTTCCTGAAACCCTTTTTAGGAGCACTTACATCAATAGATAAGTTAGTCCAAACAGACCAAGTTTTCCTTCTATACCAAATTATCTATCCTTTTTCGGCACTTCATTTGTTCCAAATTATGTCTCATTTATATTATCAAAACAACTTTAACTAACTTTACCCTCATTAAAAGCATTCTTAGTCTATGATGCAATTTCATTTGCTAAAGAATATTGGACCGTCGAGATATTCATGACATATCTTTCCGCTTCCGCTTCTGAATCTGGATAGCGGCTTCTCTTATTTTGACCGGTTGAAGAGCTAGGTCTGTTAGAGCCTTACCCTACCTTTAGCTCATATGCGCATAGCTTTAGTTTACCGTTCGTGTGCCATTAATCTTATGGCAAACTCTCTACAAACAACTTGCTCACATCTAATATAGCTCAATAGAAAGAGAGAGTCGAACTATTTTGAGAAAATATGACATATCATGCTAGAAGGTAACAAATGTGCGAATTATTTAGTGAATTTGGGTTAGTCACGTCGGTCTCACAGTTTTGGAGGAGCCCTCATTTGATATATTGTCAAACTTGGAGTAGGATGAATAAAGAGTTTCCTTTCTTGAGAGTTTAATCGATAGTCGGTATATTATGTAAAAAGAAAATAAAAAAAGAAATATAGGTAAGTAAAAAATTAAAGCTAAGTGCCTAAGTTTAAAAGGTATTGTAAAAATTGTATAAAATTTTAAGAATCAACTAATTTCTTTAATAATTGATGAAACAATTATATGACACAGATAATTTGGAACGAACTGAATAATGATATATATACCATAAAGTCTTTAAAAGAAATTTGTGGGTCCAATTCAAATGAAGGGGATATCTAGTTTCGTGAAATGGGTTACCCATTTATTCTTTCTATTTGAAAAGACAGTCATATCCCTTGTCAAACACAGTTTTAGAATAAGAAACAGGAAAGGGTATCGAGGAATTAAAATTAAAATATAAATAAAGTTATCCTCTAAATGTTCCAAAGAAAACAGAGGTGCCTAATTAGATGTGACCTTATGGTTCTCATTAGGTAATAATGTGGTCGGACACTTGGACGTTAAATTGAGAAAGATGACGAAAAGCTGATAAATAACCCAGAGATTCTGATGAAGAGATCTATAAGAGAAAGTTAAAGAAAAAAGCTTAGTTTTTTTCAGGTGTCTGTAAATGTCCAGAGGAATCCATGTGACCATACAAAGGGCCACTCACCCTCTGTAATCATCTACAACGAAGACTATGTGTCTTTCTCTCTTTCCCAAGAATTCTGTACTCTTTCTGTTTTTCCTTCATTTATTTTATTTAACCAAAAATCTCTAAACATGATTAGTAACTTAATCAACTTTTTAATTAAGCTACTATAGCTTGTTAAAAGTATCCCATCATTTTCAATAAGACATTCTCTCTAGGGGTTCCCTTCCCTCTTTTCTCGGGTTCTTCTTCCATGGAATATTGTTAAACTCCATGATAATAAACACTTATTCTATTGTTCTAATGTCGGAATTTCAAGTCCTTTTTTTGGTATCATAAAGAAACCCCAACTGGCATTCTTTTGAATATTGTATCACCCCAAAAAAATGTATTATTCTTATTTATGAGATTCCCATGACCAATAGGGTTTATTAAGAAAACACAATTTGGCTAATTGAGTAATTATAATTAGTATTTCCTTATCCGTTGATTTTTCTAGTGTTCAAGATCTCTTTTAAAAAAATCCAAGTTACAAAGAGACTCCTAATATTTTAATTGCAAATTGTTAATTTAGAAAAGGGCTACTAATTTTTTTGCTACATAACAAAAGGGCTACTATTGATTAATTATTTTTGAGCTTCATAATATCCAAGCAAGACGCCGTTTCATTAATAGTCAATTATTCCCTACTTTTTCACTAAAAAAAAATATTCCCTACTTTTGGTAGCATTTTTTTCCTTTTTTTTGTTTGTTTTGCAAATTTTGAAGTTGTAGAAATTGATAGTAATTGATTTGTTTGCTGCCGATTTAGTTGGCGTTTCTGTTTCAATAATAATATGATAATAACAATAAATCAATTTGACAAACTCATGATTCATCGTACAATAATATCCTATTTTCTATGAGTATATAATTAGCTCAAAAATATATTAATATGCTAAATTTTGTTTTTATGCGAGGAAAACTATGATCCGAATGGATGAAGGACAACGCGTTTATGGAAAATAATACTATTATTTGTTACCTAAAAACAGGGGTAGGACTAGTTTTTATTGGTTGATAAGAAAAAGGATCTAGAAATGATCACTTTAAAAAAATGGTTGAGATGGGTATAGGAAGGGGAAAAAGAACATGAAATCAAAATTGTAAAAATATAAATCAATAATTATGATTATACTTCAAAAAAAAATCACTATGAGGTAAATTTTTCTCAAAATAATTTTCTTTATTCATAACATTCGAACTCAAACAAATGAACCATTTAAACCAACAAATTATTTTGTAGATTTTGGATTCTAAGCAATTTTTCCTATTCATATATATATATATATTCTCATTTTCTTTTCTTTCTTTCTTTTTTTTTTGTTAAATAAGCTCAACTGACTTTTTCAATATGATAGTATAATTAACTTATATGATTGGAAACTTCAACTCAACACTTATAAAAAAAGATATTTAATTAATACATAGGCGCTATATATATAGCTGTAAGGATACTGCTTGATTCAAGAAATTCTAGAGATGTCAGCTTCATTTTCTAGCTGTAATTTTAAACATATTAGTAGATGTATTAATGTTGTTACTCATAATTAATATTGTCCACCTAAAATTTAGTAAGGGTACATACTTTATCTGGTATGGAGATCTTTTTCCATGAGTTGTGTAACTCTCCTTATATCATAATTCAAGTATTTACTTGATTTTCTCAAAAAAAATAAATAATTGTATATATATATATATTATTATTATACATGTAAAGACTTTATATTTTGCACAGTCATTTCTACCGGTTGACATATAATTAACACTATGCATGATTTATTATTTGTAGTTTATATATGTGCTTAGCATTAGTTTAATTTATATTATGCTTGTTGATAGGATCCACCAAGCATTTCTTGTTTTTAAAAGATCATTGTTTTGACTTGGGAGTCCCAATGAGATTACAAATGTGTGGTGAAAATTTGATCGTACACCCACCAAAATCATAAAATCATATTGTTTTCTTTCTTATTCCATTGCTTCAACGAAACAAATAATGAAATAAACAAATGAAAAATTAACGTGTTTCAAGATGTTAAACTACATACTTATTGCCCAATTCCCATGCAAGGGAAAAAAAATTAACCCTAGAAAATGCCCCGCCTTAGGCTCTAAAGTCTATATAAAACTAGGCTTAAAATATATCTAAGCAGTGAAACTAATGAAACCGTACGAAAAGATCCTCATAATTACAGCTCAATACCTAAGAAAACACCAAAATTATTAGAGGCTTAGCTTCTTTATATAATAAAATTATGATCATAATTTGTTCCTTTTGTTAATTTCTTATAGCTAATATGATTTACATCATAAAATAAAAGCATGTGTTTCAAGCGCAAAGGTCGCTACCAAAAATTCTAATCCTGACGCGCATGTGGGCATTATATACCATCAACAACTTACCTCAATTCTAAGTTAAACTTGATCAGAAATTCGATTAGTTTTAATAATAATTAGGAACTTGGGTTTTGTTTAATTGACTTATATATTGTTCAAGGAACCAAGTACCTCAAATTCTGGGAAGCTGCTTATTGTCCTTTTTTGTTGCTACGCGCAATCCAGATTCTCCCTTCTTGCTTCAGTTTTTTGCCCCTCTACGTTACCCAGCCCTACGAAATTAGCCTTTCTGTCACCGATTATTTTCCTCCACCTTGTTGGGAATACCTGCTGCCTTATGAATATGTTTTCAACTTTCAACCCCTTCAATATTATTTTAGTTTTTTTCATTTCTTTCTGGGCTTTTTGGGTTCGGAATTCTCAAAGGCCTGACCTCGTTTAGCCCATAATTAATCTAGCTGTGGGCTATTTCAGGCTTGGTCCAAACTTCCAAATTAAGGTAATGCTCATTTTCCTTGCAGGTGCAGTACACCCATTAATTAGAACTCATGTTTTCATGTGTTGATCATAAGCATGATGAAATGAAGGAAGAAAAAAAAAGAACAGTATTTGATCACTATTGAGTTACTTATTCCGCTTAATTAATTTGTTCAATTTATTTCTAATAATCTTGTTAACTATATGTGTATGCATGCACATATGTATGCGCGTACAAATTTAAGAGAGACGGGAAAAAAAAGGAGTATCGTAATCATATTTCTATAGGAAATGCGACTATATTATATCATATAGAGGACAAACGTAATATATTTTGCACTGTTTATGACTCAAATAGATTGCAGTGGAATGCACTGAACCTAAAAACAGAGACCAATTAATTATTAGGACGAATTATATAAATAGACGTAGCATTGCCGCAAAGAGGCAAATAGAAGAAAACAGATTTTGGAACTTAAAAAGGTGCTTGTCGTTGTTGTAGATTTATGTGGTAGGCACATGCAAATGAAAAATATAGCCTTTTTTAACATATACTTTCCCATGCAAAACAATGCGGGAAAAGGGAAAAAATATGTACAACTTAACTTAATTGACACATAATCATTGTTTTATATACTTTTTAGCTCCAAGATTTCTTCTAATCGGACCCATATTGTCGTCTAAAAGCTTCAATATTCTTATAATATATACACTTGACTGCGAGACTCTTATATGCTTTATGTATCATGTAATGTACGTGTATATATGTGCTTAATTAAAAAAATTAAGTAATTAATTAATTCCCATGCATGTCATATATCTAAAATTATTAAATTGATGATACCCCTTTTAATTTAGTGATGTACTATATATATGTGTTCCCCTAATTAGTTTATTAGTTGAGAACAACTTGTGTTAAAGAGTGATTAGGTATAACTTGTTAGTTAGTGTGTAATATAGTATAATTTAGTTAAGAGCTTCCAATAATTGATAATGTACTTTGAAGTTCGATTAATTTTTAGCCTTAAAGAAAACCAATAAAAGAAAGACTTACAAATCAACATATAATTGAAGAAAATCCGATAAATAACCCGTCGACGAAATATATCTTTGGGGATTTTTGACGTAATATCTCATGATTTTAACTTTTAAGGTTCCTCCTAAACCAGCTTCCTCATGAAAATTTGGTTAAACCAACAAAAGCCGAGGAAATTAACATCAGAGCATTGGCTGCAGCCTGCAGCATGAGCCAGTTCGGTAAAAGGCCCTTTGGCTCTCATAATTTTGATGTTTGAACTCTGAGCAATGCATAATTGACCCACAAATCCTTTTAATAATTAGAGATTAATGTGTTTTTGGAAGAAGTTGAGAGTCTTACTGTGTCTTTCGCACGGAAAAACAGAGCACAAGGAAAGATTCACCAAAGGAAAACCCTCAGCCGCTCATAAATTATAAACAAATAAATCTTGAAATTAGGAAACGAAAAAAAGCATGAAAATGCCAAAAAGGATTACGTGAGAAGTACTGTTTCAATGTTGATTTAGTAGTAAAGGAGAAAACCAAAAAAAAATGAGATGAGAGATGATGATCATATTCCGATTCGTCTGATTCGAATGGAACAAGAAACAAGTTGGGGGGGTGAATGCTGAGTGGGAACCGTACACGTGGTCCAAAAACCCCCAACCACATGATTCTTGTCAGGTGCCGGTTGCAGCGCAGCGAAACCGCGGCCCGAACCAAAAACCAGGGGCTTTCATCTTCGGCTTCTTCTACGATTACACCATGCCATTGCCATGAATAAACACATGAGTTCAATCTAATAAATTATACTATGTTTTTTCCCTTAAATTTTTGTTCTTATTCTTAATGTTTTATATATCTATTTAGAAAAATGAAAAGAATCATCAAGTTACTTTGTCAGTGAGCTAATTATGTGAGAAATACGATGTCATGTGTGAAGTACTAGGTTGGTTCCATTGAATATCTGGAGACAATTCAATTCCCAGATTCTACTTATTATTTATAAGTCAATTGTTTGGTGCTTTAATTATTGCAATGATTTTCGTTTTTTTAGCACAAAGTCTGAGTTTCTTGGAACCATATTGTCTTTTCCTTTTGTTTTTTTACTTTAAAAAAAAAAAAATTACCCCCAATTACCTATATACTATCTCTTCATTTCATATTATCTGTCCCTTTTTGGGACTTTTTTTTGTCCCAAATTATCTATCTCATTTAGATAATCAAAGCATTTTTGATTAATTTTTACCCCTATTGAATGTGGAAAGAGAAACCCATGTTCAGTGAAGTTGGGAGTAAAATTGTAAAGTATGGTAAAAGTCTTACAGAATTTTGTGTTTCAAACAACTTTCTTAATATTTTGTGATATGGTCAAAATAGACAAATAATATGTGACAGAGGGAGTATTATCGAATATTAATTATTGCCTCAAAGTTGGAGATGATCATATCCATCACCAGACCAAAAGCAGCCAGAGATGATCAGCCATCAATTTTTCACCCTTTATGGAAAAAAAATATATCAACAATGCAAATACATGCATGTTCTAACATGTAGATTCATATATATACAAAGGATGTTTTTATCTATCTAAAACGAAGAGAAGACCAGAGAATGAATTGGTGGTTGGAAAGAAAATAAAATGCAGCTTACACTTTTACACTTTCACTTCATTGCCATCCATGAAAAAAATCCACTTCATGTAACCTTAATCTTCAAATATTCATCCAATGTTAATGTTTGATTGAGTTCTGCATGATCACCATTTGTGTTCAGAAAGTTTGGAATACCCAAAATGCTTGATCCATGTACCCAAATGGGCCAAAATCAAAGTTTATGTTTTGCTACTACCAAAATCAAAGTTTATAGGTGAAGAACAACAACAACAAAAGGCAGATGATGAGGGCTGAAAAGCCCCCCATATCATTGGCCCAAGTGTTGTTTCCAATTGGACCATTTCATCACTCAGATAGCTATGGGCTAGCTAGAAAGTGGTTTTAGAATCTGAGCCTTTTAATTGGAAGAAGTCCAAATTAACAAAAACTTGATTAGGACTTGACTCTGTTGATGAGATTTTGTGACTTGCTTTTTGTTAATCTGAACTTACCATATTTACCTAAAAAAAAAAAATCTGAACCCACCATATTTACCTAAAAAAAAAAAAATCTGAACTTACCATATATATCTATACTATATTAAAAAGTACGTTCACCTGTAAAACTTTTGAACTACCCATTATATCCCTATTTTTCGAAAATATTTCTTAAATGCCATTGTTTAAACTTTTATAGTTTCACTCAACTAAAAACTCTATTTTTATTTAATTAAATCTGATATCTTTATAATTTTTACCATTTTACTATTTTAATTAAAAAACTTATATATTAGAATTTTTTAAATATATTTTTACAGTTTTATTCAACTAAAAACTCTATTTTTATTTAATTAAATCTAATATCCTTATACCTATTTTATTTTTACCATTTTAATATTTTAATTAAAAAACTTATATATATAAGAATTTTTTAAATTTATTTCTTAAATGAAATTTTTTTAATTTTACAATTTTTTTTAGAAATAAACTTTTACCGTTATTCTACTAAAAAATCTATTTTTATTTAATTAAATTCAATATTATTATAAATATTTTATTTTTACCATTTTAATTTTAAAAAATTTGATACTTTTTGTTAAATTCTGGTACCCATTTCAATTAATTATATAAATCTAATGAAACGTTATTATTATCAAGTTTAAAAACTA